>MU134719.1:0-37924 GCA_015039355.1 Ramaria rubella
AAGAAGTTCAGCCCAATTGTCTTGTTGATAGTTACAATAAATGCGAAGGTATTGCTCAAGAGTCTGATTCATTCATTCGGTTTGTCTGTCGCCTTTGGGGTGATATCCGGAGGTGAAATAGAGATTCATGTCTAGCGCCTTTCCAAGTGTGCGGAAAAAGGAAGACATGAATTCGGAACCTTGAGCAGAGGTAATGTGCGTCGAAACACCATGTTTGGAGAAGACGTGGAGAACGAAAAGCTGAGCGAGCATTGGAGAAGTGATCGTCATGACTGTTGGAATGAATATTGCTTGTTTCGTGAGTCTGTCAATGATAACGAGGATGCTATCAAACCTGATGCAAGCAGAAGCAGCTTGATGAAATCCAAGGATATGGAATTCCATGGTCTTGGTGGAATTGGTAAATGCTTAAGGAATCCATAAGGCCAGTGTCATTGGGATTTTGATCGCATACATGTTGTACAGGATTTGACATAAGAGATAACAAAGTCGTGGAGTTTCAGCCATGTATATTCACGTCAGATGTTGCTGAGTGTCTTGTTTTGTCTGAAATGTCTGGAGATTTGGTGGTCGTGCAGATATTGTAGGACGCGGAGTTGGAGGTCGTTAACATCGGGAACATAGATTCGGTTGTTGAGTTGGAGGAGTCCTTGAGGATCGACTGACCATCAGGGTGTCAGAGGATTTGCTGGATCGGAGGAGATGGATTGTTGGATTTCTTCATGGAGTTTCTCAAAGTCCATGAGGGTAACTGTGTGGAGAATTGTCACGTTAAGGGATGTGGCTTGGAGGGACGATGACAGCTGTTTGTTAGTGAAAACCAGGTGGAAGTTGTGCAGGTTAACGCTGGCATAGTCACTACTCCCCTCTTTAGGATAGACGTTCCATCGTCTAGTTAAACAGTCAGGTTTTGTTCCGAGTTTCCCAGGTCGGAATCGGATAACGAGGTTGAACTGACATAGGTATTCTGACCATCGTACTTGTCGTCGGGTTAAAAGCTTGGTGGTGGCAAAATATTCGAGGTTCTTGTGGTCGGTTTCAATGTCAATGGTGGAACCAGAACCTTCGAGGTAGTGTCCCCAAATCTTGGAGGCTTCGAAAATAGCGAGTAATTCCTTGTTGTGAACGTCGTAGTTTAATTCTGGGACAGTGAAACTTCTGGAATGAAAAGCTACAGGGTGAATTCTGCCATTTTCCAGAGAAATGATAGAGAGGATTGCCATGAGGGCATAGTCCAAAGCATCGGTTTCCACAATGAGTTGACAATCGGGAACCCAGTGCGTAAGGATCGGAGCTGTGGTGAAGGCTTTCTTAAGTGTTTCAAATGATTTCCGACACTCATCAGAGAAGTTCCACTTTACAGATTTCTGAGTAAGTCAGGTAAGCGGAATTGCGATTTCAAAGTAATTATGAATGAAGCGTCGGTAAAAGTTTGCAAAGCCTAGGAAGGATTGGATATCTTTTACTTTTCTGGGTTTGGGCCATTCTTGAATTACTTTGATTTTATCGTTTGCCATTGAAAGTCCTTCCGGAGAGAGTATGTATCCGAGATATTCCACCGTTGTCTTGGGGAAGTTGCATTTGTTGGATCTTGCATAAAATTGATTTTTTTGGAGACGTCGGAGGACTTCACAGACATGTTCTTCGTGTTCTTCCAGGTTGTTGGAGTAAACTAAGATGTCGTCCAAATACATGAGAACTGAAACATTGAGCATGTCGCTGAATATGTCGTTCATGAATCGCTGAAAAGCAGCTGGTGCGTTAGTGAGACCGAAGGGCATAACACGCCATTCAAAGGAACCATATTGGGTCCTGAATGTGGTTTTCCACTCATTGCCCTCTCTAATGCGGACTAAATGGTAAGCATGTCGGAGATTGATTTTGCTGTAAATCCGTGCTTTTCCGGGGCTTTCCAAAAGGTCAGAAAGTTGGGGAAGCGGATATCGGTCTTTTTTTGTGATTTTGTTGAGACCACGGAAATCGATAGAGAGTAGGAGTCCACCTAATTTCTTCTTCAAGAATAGGACCGGAGCACCATGTGGAGAAAGTGAAGGGTGGATGAATCCTATGGCTAGTGCCTCATCAATGAACTTTCAGAGTGTTTCTAGCTCAACTGGAGATAGGGAATAAATGGTTCCCAAGGGGGGACACTCTCCCTCTATCAGGTCAATCTTGAGATTGTACGGTTGATGATCAGCGAGAATTTCTGCTTTCTTCTTGCTGAAGACGTCAGAAAACTCATGATATTCCGATGGAACACTGTCAAGATTGGCTGTCGGATCAGGATTCAGGGAAGCATCGATGATGGAAGCGGATCTTCCTTTTGGAAATACACATAACTGAAAGATCTCCTCGTTGCCTAGTTTGCACAAGTGAGTGAATGCAGAAGCAGGGACTAGGTCCATAGGTGAGTCTTGTTCAGATGTTGGAGGGGCGTCCGTGCGATCGGATTTCAGGATTCTGGAGACCGCAGAGGTGGATTTCATGGAGAGTGACGTCGGAATTGAATCTTGTTGCTGAGGAATGCGGAACAATATACTGCTCAATACCCAGTCAATCAATGGATTGTAGTAGGTGAGCCAGTTGTGTCCTAGCACAACAGAGCAGCTAGAATCAAGCAGTGTTACATACATAGCAACAACCTGATTTTCGTCGGACAGAAAACAGATTGGCATATCAATGGCCTGCGTGATTGAGACATTAGAAGTTCCGTCGAAAAGTTTTAGCGGGATTTGCAGAATGTTGTGGAACTCCAGTGGAAGCTTGGAAGCGAATGATGAGTCTACAAAACAGTGAGTGGAAACGGAATCCATGAGAGCTTGGATATTAGTATTTGGAATAATAAGTCAGTCGTATTGTAAGAGAATCGGATTTTGAAAGAGCGGAAGTGTTGAGTCGAACCTCGGAAAACGCACAGATGGAATCAATGCAGCTCTGGGTCTGTGCAGAGGTCTCAGAGCTGCTTATTATTTTTTTTGAATCTGTAATGGCCGCAGGTTCAGCCTTGGATTCAGGTTTGCTCAGAATTGCAGAGGCTGCTCGAGCCTTTGATTGAGCATTAAGGGAGGTTGATTGTGGACAGTCCTTCGCGATATGCCTGGGTTTCCCACAGAACATGCAAAGATTTTGGTCCATGTGTCGCTGTCTCTCTGTTATGAGCTGAATTTCTTCTCATCGGATGTCGGAATTTGTCGGAATGTCGGAGAGGATTGAAGTCAGAAATTGGAATGTATGGATGTTGGCTTCAACTTATAGGTTGTGCCCTCTTGGATCCTTCGTGTCCTGGTATTTTGGAAGGTCGGATGTCGGAGGAGTTGGACAAGATTGGAGGGTTGGATAAGACTTAGATGTGGAAGTGAGAAGTTATCAAGTCAAGGTGGGTCAATATTCGAACTGATTAACGAGTACAGGGAGGAGTCGTATATAAGGAATTGATATAATCCAAATTGGAAAGATACGAATACGGAAATCCAAAATGGAGTGAATACGGGATCAGGGTAGAAGTAAATATGGACATAAGACTGAAGATGTAGATCTTTGATGAAAATGACTAAATATAGATGGGATGGAGATAAGTAAAAAAACGGGTGGAGGAAGTCAGAAATACGAATCGGAATATATCAGAGAAAAGCGGAAAAGCTGGGAATGAATCTGGGTTCTAACACTCTCCTGTTGGGTTAGTTTTCCATCTTTTCTGAGTATGTTGGGAATATCCAGAGTTTTTCAGAAATTCAATCTGGAGGACTGAGGTTTGGTAGAAGAGGTGGAAGCCAAACCATTGTTGTTGTTTGTCCTCTTCTGTGATTGGTTCGATTGGGATTCTTGCTTGTCCGATTTGCTACTGTTGCTGGAGTAGTTATTGTTGGAAGTGGTGGCGCGGTTGACCTCGCCTCGTCGTTCCCAATAATGGCTGTCGATGGTTTGCGTGAGTTGTCGGAGTTCCGGAAGCATGTCGGCTTTGTCCCAGGTTGCAAGAATATCTTTAATACGATCAGGAAGTTTAGTATAAAAACTCCTATGAAGGGTGGCATCACCCCAATTGACTCTAGTGGCTAGGCGGTTGAATTCTATGATAAACTTCGTGATGTGTTGGTTGTTGCGCATTCGGAGATTGTCGAGTTTGGTTTCTGCATCGCCGACGGGATCATAAGCTCTGAAATTCTCTCAGAGTACTGTCGTGAAGTCCCGATAGCTTGTAAGCCAGGGCGGGTCTTGGAAGGCGTCATCTTCTAAGAGTTCAGGCTCGAAAAAATCTAAAGCCGTCCCTTTTAAAAAAGAGATAGTGTAAGTAACTTTCGCTTCGTCACTGGAAAAGGTCTGAGGACGGTCACGGAAGTGGAGTTTGCATTGAAGGAGGAAAGGATGGAGCTTTCGGGAATCCGATCCATCAAAGGTGTCAGGTTCGCGGAGTTTGGTTTTTCCGGTTTGACCTTTATTCGGAGTTCCCATGTGCTTGGCTATCTGTTTCAAAGCTTTTAGCATAGCCTTCCCCTCATCTTCTTCATCGTCATCGTCGTCCTCGTTGTTGTTGTTGTTGATGTTGTCATCGTCACCAGGGTCATCTTCCGGTTCATTATTTGGGAGGCTAGATCTGGGGTCTGCGATTCCAGTGACAGTACAGGATCTGGTAGAAGGCATAGTGAATGGATCAAGAGTTTTAGTTCGAATATACTGTTATGAACTAGATTTCTTCTCGTTGGATGTCGGGGTTCAGGATTTGAAGTTGGAAATAGGAACGTACAGATGTTGGCTTCAACTTATAGGTTGTGCCCTCTTGGATCCTTTGTGTCCTGGTATTTTGGAAGGTCAGGATATTTGAGGAGTCGGACAAGATCGGAGAGTTGGATAAGACTTAGAGATGGAAGTGTGAAGTTATCGAGTCAAGGTGGGTCAATATTCGAACTGACTAACGAGTGAGGAGTTGTATATAATGAATTGATACAATCCGAATCAGAAAGATATGAACACAGAAATCTGAAACAGAGCAAATACGGGACTGGGGTAGAAGTAAATATGGACAAAAGACCAAAGATGTAGATCTTTGATGAAAATGACTAAATATAGGTGGGATGGAGATAAGTAAAAACGGGTGGAGGAAATCAGAAATACGAATCGGAATATATTGGAGGAAAGCGGAAAAGCTGGGAATGAATCTGGGTTTTAACAGTGCACGCAAGTGTAAGCTGCTCAACGAACTTAGGGTTGTTGAGCTGGCAGGTGTCAAACCACTCTGTGGGTCGATGGCTTGTGTGCACCGCAGTAGGGTGCGGTGCTTTGCCCAATGGGTGGGGTAAATATCCCGTCTGCGTTGCAGGCAGGTCGCCTATGGCCAGGGCGATGCGGGCATTCAGCAACGCAGGGTATGGCACCACTAACATGCTTCGTGGATGTGGTCTTACAACTGGATCGAGTTGGGCCTACTGGTGTAGCACCGGTAGTTGGCAGAGAGGGACTCGCTGAGTCCGTCACTGAGTCTGGCAGCAATGTCAGATCGATTATAGTCAGTGCCAATTGAGTTGACTTCAACTTATCTGCCATTTCACGATTAAGCTGTCTCTCCTTATCGAGAGCTGTGTGGAGTGTATCGAGCTCTGACTGGAGCTCGCGTACCTCCTCCTTGTAGGAGGCTACCATGTCCTTAATAAAAGGATGCGCCAATTAGGTGAGGAATGGTGGCCAAGCCACTTTTAATGCATGTTCAATGTCATGCATTCAGGGGTCGATAAGCTGCAGTTTTGTGGCTTGCAGCAAGTGCTGCATATATGCATTGCACTCCGGGCAGGAGTCGCAATGTACAATAGCGATGGCATCCTTGACACCATGATCAGTCCAGCTCTGCTCCTTTTGGAGCATAGCAAATTGCTCAGAGGAACTAGGTAGTGCCTCTGCTGAGAGGTGTTGGTGGGACACTTCACCGGCCATGTGTACTGTCGTTGGTACACTCGCACTGGTGCAGGTGTGGAAGTGGGTGGCAAGAAGCCTTGAAGTGGCAATAAAATCATCGCTTAAATTTAAGGCAAGCGCAACCACCGTGTCACGTGACCTATTCACGTGACTGCGTCACATCGTGCGAATCGTTGACACGATGTATGTTTGTGTCGAGTCCTTTTATTAAAAAGGACTCACTTATTGCTGCTATCATGTCTATAGGGCACAATTAGGAAGCACTTGCGGCTTCCTAACCCCCCTCAGCTCTAGATAAGCATCTAGCGCTTCTAGCTCTCTGCATACAGAGAGTGGCTCCCAGGTGACATCTCCCAATGTCCACCACACTTGCAACTCTAACTTGGAGTCTATAGTCCAGCGACGAGCCAGTATCTCATCTATGAACCATTCGGGTTCGTCTTCTTTCCCAAACTCGTAAATGTAATTTACATCACGACGAGGAAATCACTCATCGTCATTAGGTATATGTGGTCTGATTAGACTCGCATGAAACTTTGGCAATATCCTCTGAGCTGTGAGCTCTGGAGGTAACTCAAGTTTCACAGTGGAGGTGGCATTATCCACCTCGACGATTTGATATGGCTCAATATAATTAGGCACTATTTTCTTTGCCCATCCTTTAGGTAAGGACAGGTTCTTCATAGATAGATATACTAGCTGTCCAATCTCGTACATCATTCCCTGATGGCATCTGATATTCGCAGTATCTGTCTGCTGTATTTGACTTGCAATAATTGCATCGTGAGCATCAATTAGGTTCCACAACGCTTGTTGTGCGAACTGCCATACTCCTCTAAAAGTAGTATCCACTGATAATACTTGCCCAATATGGGGCAAGTATCCACCATTCAGTTCGAACGTTGCATATCCTGTGGTTGCACTGACTGAACTGTTCAGTGTGAATTCTACCAATGGGCATTTCTCAGCCCAATCCTTCTGATCACTCTGTACTACAGTGCAGAGTATTTGACCTACAGAACGATTTGCTCATTCTGTTGCTCCATCCATCTGCAGGTGGAAAGCTGTGGACATGAGCAGTTTTGTCCCCATTATACGCTGCAATTCCCTCCAAAATATGGAGGCACTGGGGGCATGAGCAGATTTTTAGTGTAAAAAATGTGATAAAAATGCTTTTTCCTTACAGGTTATTCATTCACTGTTCTGGTTGAAAAATCTCCCAAAAATGCTGCCTTTTTATCAAGTTTTCAGACCTGAAAATCTGATACATATTTCACAATTATAGGCATGGGAAATGGATGTAAAATGTGAGAAATAATGAATTTACTTGTTGATTTCATGCCACAAAAATGTAAGGACAATCTTGGTTTTCATTGACATTTTCAACAGAAAAGAACCAAAATTTATCCAAGATTTCATAGTAGAAAAAAGGTGAGAAAATTAGTAAAATATATGAGATTTTCATGAGATTTTTCAAAACTATTAGCCAATGAATAATCCAAACTTTTTCTTTAGTTTTTTGCTAGGAAAAACCTGATGGATAAATGTTTATCCCTTGGATAATCATTCACCCATAGGCAATATATAACAAGTTTTCTGAACAGAAAAGGTCATGAAAAAGTCAGTGGATAAGAGTTTATCCCTTGGATAATCATTCACCCATAGGCAATATATAACAAGTTTTCTGAACCGAAAAGGTCATGAAAAAGTTAATGGATAAGGGTTTATCCCTTGGATAATCATTCTTCCATATGGGGTAAATGTTCTGCCTATGGCAGAATGATTATCCAAGGGATAAACTCTTATCCATGGACTTTTTCATTGCCTTTTCAGTTCAGAAAACTTGTTATATATTGCCTATGTGTGAATGATTATCCAAGGGATAAACTCTTATCCATTGACTTTTTCATGACCTTTTCGGTTCAGAAAACTTGTTATATATTGCCTATGGGTGAATGATTATCCAAGGGATAAACTCTTATCCATTGACTTTTTCATGACCTTTTCGGTTCAGAAAACTTGTTATATATTGCCTATGGGTGAATGATTATCCAAGGGATAAACATTTATCCATCAGGTTTTTCCTAGCAAAAACTAAAGAAAAATGTTGGATTATCCATTGGCTAATAGTTTTGAAAAATCTCATGAAAATCTCATATATTTTACTAATTTTCTCACCTTTTTTCTACTATGAAATCTTGGATAAATTTTGGTTCTTTTCTGTTGAAAATGTCAATGAAAACCAAGATTGTCCTTACATTTTTGTGGCATGAAATCAACAAGTAAATTCATTATTTCTCACATTTTACATCCATTTCCCATGCCTATAATTGTGAAATATGTATCAGATTTTCAGGTCCAAAAACTTGATAAAAAAGCAGCATTTTTGGGAGATTTTTCAACCAGAACAGTGAATGAATAATCTGTAAGGAAAAAGCATTTTTATCACATTTTTTACACTAAAAATCTGCTCATGCCCCCAGTGAGGTGAATTTGGAGTCGCAATCCAAAATGATCAACTCAGGTACTCCATGCAGGTGTACTACCTCTTTGAGGTATAACCACACGACTTGTCGCGCAGTAACTCTCATTGTAAATGGCACTAAATGCACCATAGACGTGAGTCTATCAATCACGACTAATAAATAGTCGTGACCCTTGGATTCTGGCAATGGACCAACGAAGTCCATTCCAATAGACTGCCATGATCTATCAGGTATCGGCAGGGTATGCAATAGCCCTGCTGGTCATCTATTGTCCTTCTTTGCAGCCTGACAGGCTGCACAGGATCCACAGAATGACTCTATGTTGGCTGCCATTCCTAACCACCAGTACAATCACCTGATGTACCTGTTGGT
This sequence comes from Ramaria rubella, assembly GCA_015039355.1. Taxonomy (NCBI): domain Eukaryota; kingdom Fungi; phylum Basidiomycota; class Agaricomycetes; order Gomphales; family Gomphaceae; genus Ramaria; species Ramaria rubella. Next base: position 8,763 of record MU134719.1, read on the forward strand.
TTTGAATTGTCCAAAATGGCCAACTACTCTATGTGCATGATCGATAATTATCTCAACCATTCTCCTCCCCTTGGAAAAAACTTCCTGGGGAAGACACACAACATCTTTATTGAACTGGTTCTTTGTCCAAACCAGTTCGTTTCTCACCCCGAATCTGGGGTGAGCCTCAGGATTTGCCAATACTTTCTTGGGTATTGGATCGGTACCATAGCCATTGGCTATGGCCTTTTTTATGTCAAACTCACGTCTACACGTGATTGTAGACTCTCTGAGTCTGCACCTGACGCTGTAGCTAGTACATTGTCCTCCTCTTTACCTTCCACCTGTGTGGGAGGTACTTCCCTTGCTTTCTTCATATGCTGCGCATCCATGACCCACTGCTCTGTTGCCTCTTGTAGTTGCTGCGACCGTCGTGCTGTGGCCATTCGTATTTCTACGAATCAATCTGTTGGGAGAAATTCTCCTTCCAGGTCTAGCTGCGCATCTGCATCGACATATTCTTCTGCTGGGTGATGTTCCCTCTGCTTATAGGACAGCTCCCTGTATTGGGAACTTGGGACGAGCTTGCAACAGCCTGACTTCGACTATTTGTTGAACTAGGCTTTGCTTGCAGCGTGTGAGCGCTGCTAGACTCTGTCTTGCACGATCTGATATCATATCAGGACACATCCTCTACAGCCTTTGCGGCCTCATACAATTCAGTTATTGAACTGAATTCTGTTGTGTAGCCCAGTTTTAGGACTTCATGACGCAGTGCTTCTCGAAGCACTGCTACAAACCACTTGCAGATTGTATATTCATTGGGCAGATGTATCATCCGTGCTGCGTACTTCATAATGTCGTTCAGTAACTCCGGAAACAGTTTTAGTCCCTTGCACAATTGTGTCAAACTTGTTCAACGCATGTCTATGTGTGAGTGCGGGTAGGAATTGCTGTTGCAACCCAGCGATTGCACTCTCTGGGGTCCAATCGACTATGACTTGATCATGACACTCAATATTTCAAGTGTACCACTCCAATGCCTCGCCTTTGAGGCGGGTGCCCAAATAGTTCAGCTGGAGTTCCATGCTAAATGGCCCCAGTAAACTATTCATGCCTAGCCATCTCAAAATTCCTGAGACGAAGTTCTTGAATTCTTTGAGATCTGCTTTCCCAGCATATTCTGCTGGGTGAGGTAGTTTTACTCCAGCTTTAGCAAGCACGGATTTGTCTGGCTCACTGTCCTTATGTTTCTCAAGGGCAGCTCACACCATCTTTGTGACTCCATCTACATATGTAGACAGATTTCCTCCTACCTCCTGAACCCTCCATTCAGGATCTGTAACTGCTAGTGATACCGCTTGTATCTGCCTGTGTGGGCGAGGCGTGTGATTACTCACATCCTGCTGCACTGGTGGATCAATAATGTCTTTGTCAATCTGATACAGCGGTCGACATTTGTTGGCTGTTAAGAACACATCCCTCAGTCTATAACTGCTACTAAGGGCGGATCGAGCCACTCTTGCTGACTCAATCAGTTTATCAAAGGCATCGCCTTTGATCCAGGCAATATATGCCTCCTTGACTAGACTATCCGCGTGTTTAGCATGGAGTTCTAGCGCACGGTGCTTCTGTCGCCCTGCCTTCTGTTCAATCCTATCCCAGTGATCGAACTCACATTCAAGACTAACATGATTGCTAGTCGTGATACTGACACTATCGTAAGACATGACACAAGTGAATCCGCAGATTATCCATGGGTATACCTGTGGGTATTTCAATCTCTGGAAGCTCTACCTGCATCTGGGGTGGCATCTGGGGCACAGATATCCAGATCTGCGGGTGCGGATCCCATGGGTATACCTGCTGCTCAGACAATAAAAAAACTGATTTAAAAAAATAAGTGAAAACCCCCAAGTAATTGAAGCGCCAGGTCATGGTCTCACATGGGCTTGTGGCAGGTACTTGCATGAAGGTACCCAGATATCACCATCATTACATGAGGCTCACCAGACCTACAAAGATGCTTCAATATCTCATTAATTTCTGCATGGATTCTAATAAATCCTTTTTTTTAAACTCAAAGCATGATGGTGAATATATGCACCCTGTGCTTGACCAGCATATTGTGCTCTTTGCTCCTTAGAGTATTTATCACTCATCTCACTGGATTCGCTGCCCTCTGTTTCACCAGCATTTAGCACTCTTTTGGTATTTACAGTCTATATCCTAGATAGAAGGAATGTGTGTCAGTGGCATCATGTGACATTACATCCAGCTGCCAGTGTTGTTTGCTTGATGTGACATGGTGACATAAGTATTAACTAGTATATGTATTGAAACAAAAAATAGTATTAATGCACAGATATCTGTGAGTATACCTGTGAGTCGCACAGGCTAGACCTGCATCTGGAGCTTATCCGTGGGAAACAGATATCTGAATCTGCAGATGCAATACCCACAGGTTTCCCAAGGATGGATCTGTGAAAAACCTGTGAGTAATCTGCACTCGTGTCATGCCTTACGCAGCTATCAGTGTCAGACTTCATCATCTCCTGCAGTGACTGTTGGGTCACTGCTTTGAGCACTTCTTGCTCATTGTACGTCCTTTTCGATCTGTGAATTCCTTCACAGATATTTTCTATCACGAGCCTCTACCTCACGATCTGTCTTGTCCTCAGTACGCGCCAGCATACTGATGCTATCCTGCTCTAGGGTAGCACTTGCTTCACAAGGACCATTCCTCTTGCTTGGTCCAGACGGAGGTGGCATTCTCTGTCTATCTTGTTTCTTGCGAGCCTTCTCAGCCTTGCAGTCAACTTCACAATCCCTATTGGGATTGTTTCCACGCTCGGGGGCCTTTCCACATAAAGGTCCCTGTACTTCCTCCTCCAGGGACTGTATTAACAGTTCCATACCATCTCCCAGGGTTTGGAGTTGGTTTGCAGCATCATCCGCTGCACGAGCTGCCTCAGCCGCTCATTGGCTCACTTCACGTGTAGTACCTACGTGTTTACAGCTCTCTTTGAGGGCCATAATCATCTGGGAAATATGTCCGGTTGTATGCTCATATTGCCAGGTTTTGTCTTCCTGGCATATCGACCCATGCTCTTCCATCCTTGTTCGGGACGGCAAACTTCGCAATCTGCGATGTTATTGAACATATGGCAGCTGGGACATTCACACTCCCGGCGACTTGTCAGTGTCACTCGTCGGCACTTCTCTCGACTCATCAAGAAGCGATTGTAACTTCAACCTGGTCAAAGTTCTTCTTGTTTTCTTAACAGGCGATATTTCATCTGTTTCTGATTCCTCCAGTGTGGATCTCCTTAGATCCGCCAATATTCGCTTTCAACTCATGGAGTCGGAAGCTACGGGCATCGTAGTTCTACAAGGACTAGCTATCCTCATCGGCGTTCCTGTTTGCCTGTCCATGTTGTGGGCAGTCTCAGCTCTCCTGTCTGGGCCTTTGGCTGTGGCTCCAGACATATCTTGATCCTCTCCAGATCTAGATGTTCAGCTTCGAGTTCATAGATCTATGATCTATCAGCCACACTGTGGTGTTCTTATATTGATTTAGAAAAACCAACAGTAAATGTCTGTTTACTGTTTCTGAGACTTCTGGCAGGGGTTAAACTTGTCAGCTTGGGTAAAAGATCGGTTTGATCTTTTATTGGTTTATCGCAATACTGCCAATAACTTGGCAGTCAAAAAAAGTGTAAGAATCTAAATGCTTTCACACAAACAGACTGAGGCAATAAGTTTATTGGTGTCTGCGATGCACGTGGTTACAAGTAAGATTAAAGTTGCTTATCTAATTAGTTGTAGAAAACTGTATAGTTGTCCACTATCAGGCACCCCTAGTGGGCGGCTTACATAATCTGAGCCATAAGTCACTCTGGTGACTTATATTCTCTAACTAGTAGCATATATGCTACAGTAAGAATCTACATTCTTACAACACACCACCTGCCAGCCTTAGCTTGAGCTCTCTCTCCCAGGTTGCTCAAGCCATTGCTCTCCTCTCTGACCCTGGTCTTACTGATCAACTCAAGACAGGATCTCCCTTCGATGCGGGCACTATCCCTACCCATACATATGATCTGCGGCAGTCCAGCCTCTATATCCCACCACAGTCCAACTGCCTGCCCATAGTCCATCATCACCACCCCAATTCCAAAATGACATCCAACTATGACATTCAGTACCATCCATCTATTGGATCATCTCTCAAGTTCAGTGATACCCCATGCTGTTACTTCCAGGAGCAATGGCCAATGGCCCAGTTATCCCATGGACATGCACTGGTACACAATTTCATTATTCCAACCACTTTCTGTTAACATTTAGTAGCTCCCCCAACCTTCATCAATCCTCAGGGTGTTTGGATTGGAGTTGTCTATCAGCGAGGATGATTTACACATCGTGTTTTTGTGTTTTGGTGTTGTACAGACCGTTACGCTTATTGTAAATTGGAAGGTAAGTCACGGTTTACTATCTTGTACCGGATGTTTCATAATCAGGATTATGAAAGATGCAATGTTCACAGGGATATGCATTTATTGCAATGGAGTCTGTGCAGGATGCAACACAGTGCATCTTAAGCCTGTGTGTTATCGCTTGTGTCCCACATCTTGTGAAACTTACAATATATAGACTTTATGTGGACACCTTATTTGAGTGGATTACTCAATCACCGATCAACCATACGCTTGAACCCCTGGCACATACTTGGGTCACTCCCCACATGCTACAGCAAACCCATCCACATCCTCCAGCCTCAAAAAGAGATACAGGACTGAATATTTTTAGGTGCATCTTGTATTGGCCTGAATTGAGGCCAGACATTCACATAGTATGTGCTGTTGCTTGTACCGAGGACTCCAATATAAGCTTTTACTACTACTAATCTTGGAAGCATTAGAATGTGCTGGTGCCTGATGAATATTCTATAGAGGGTGTTCCCGGTTCTCCACCCCTGGATGCACTTCCAGCTGGCCAGAAGCTCACTAAGTGCAGACGTTCGCCAACAGGACCTCCACCGTCCCAAATGGGCACAAAGAAGAACCGTCAGTCATTTCTCGAAAAGGCCTCAGAGCTAGCAGCATCCCAGAATGCTGCTATCAGCAAGGTCATCAAGAACAACAATGTTGCGTGCCAGGAATGCAAGAAAATGGAGGGAGATATAGCTGTGCACATCAAGAAAATGGAGATGAAGCATGAGATGGAGATGATGGAGCGACGAATGGAGCTTGAGCACAAATATGAGATGGCACACTTGGAGCGTACGTCGAGGATGGGTATGAACATGGGTGGGAGCATCCCTACAAGTTCCACAGCATCTCCTAACTCTCATTTGCTCACAGACTTTGGTCCTGATGTTTCTCTTACTTCCTCAGACACTACCCATCTTGATTTTTTCACTAACATGTCATTTCCGAACTAAAATTAACTAGATAATACACATGCCGTTCTAATGTCCCAAGTGCTCGAAGAGCACATTCTTCAGCCTCTCCCTTTGCAGCCGTCCTCGAATCAGCTGCCCATCTTGTGCAACCTCACGTACACGGTCATCGTTAGCTATATGTTCGTCAGCCCGCAGATTGCGAGCCTCATGCATCCTCTGTTCTTCCTCAATCAAACCTAATCCCTCACGAAAGAACTCATTTAACTCTACATCCCCTCTGTCATCCTCTTCCGCTTCTTGCAGCATGGCAAAATTATGTAGAACGATGCATGCAGTCACCCAGATTACTGCAAATCGGATGTGTGAAGGGTTGTCGATATGGAGGCGTAATCCATGTAAAGATGACCATCGGCCCTTCAAAAAGCCTACACAATGCTCAGATCGCACACGTACTCGGGAGACATATTAATTATACCTCGTGTTTTCAGTTATATCTTTCTCGGGTCTGTCAGCAAAATGGCAAATACATCATTGTGAAATAAATAACATCATTATAACATACTTTTTATATGGTGCTTGACACCAGGTTTGCAAAGGGTAAGCTGTATCGGCCCACACCCACCCATCTCTCCCTAACAACGTCTCATGCTCCAATGGGATCCGTGTTTGCTTCCAGGCCGTTGCATCATGTTGACTACCTGGCAGTCCAACACTGTAATCAATGATATGAAGGTTAGGTGTGGAAATTAGCTTAAAAGTCCAAAATCAGCAAGTGCCAGGTCAAATAATAAGTAAACATACCTGAACGTTCAAAGAGTAATTACTCTTGCAGTCATACCAGCTATTACCATAAAAACCAGGTCGCGCAAATAATGGGACCAGCGTCCCATCTACCATGAGCCAGCCATCACCCCATCCAGGACACGAATGGCTTTCTACCCAGTTGCGTGCATCTTCTTTCTGATTGTCATTTGGCCACCTCATCACTACCTTCCTGAAGTTCTCATCACAAACTGCCTGCATCACCTGCCGAGTACACTTATCAACCATCCCATATCCTAACCCAGCCCATAGGCCCACTTTTTGAAAAGTTGCCGCATTTCCGAAGTGACCGAATCGATATAGAACCACCGCAAGCTGATGATCCACAGGAATTTGCTGATTGTCAGAGTTGTTTTGGAATACAGGATGATGTTCAATTTTGGAGAACAGTGCGTTGAAAGTGCGAGGTGAGATGTGAAGTAGACTTCAAAAGAGAGCGGGATGATCGGTTTTGTAGCAGGTTAAGGTGAGCCATAACTGGCCACCATCTTTGGGAATGTGGACTCTCTCCTGCAGATATCGCGTAGCATTTAATTCTGCAAGAAGAGTGAGATATACCCCACTCAGCTGAGGTAGCGGAAGGTCTTCATCTTTGGAATCCGATGTGTCTGAGTTGTCTAGAAGTCTCAAGAGCTGCGCTTGTCCTTCGGCGAGCGTTTGAATAATGAAAAGTTCAAGTAGATCATTGGTGAGGACCTGTCGGTCGGTTTGTTGTGGAATAAGGAAGTAAAATGTGACATTGACGGAGTTCTCCCTCCAGTTCGGGTAGTCATGCCGAACTCATGGCACCAGCATGTAGGTAGAAAAACATAATCTAAACTAATGGTTTAAACACACATGAAAAAGGGGATATCACGGTGCAAAACCGTTTTGCATATTTTTCCGTGGATTTACCGTGTTTCAAAATGACTGTCAAAACCGCGTCAAAACCACCGCAAAACGGCAACCGTGATATCCCCTAATAAGCCTACACATGCGAAGCTCAAGGAACACATGAAAACCACGAGGCAATGTTTTATTTATATATCCTTGCACATGGCTCAATCACAAGGCTCCCTCCATGACTGATAATAGCAATGAGCTTCAGAGATTCCTCAATGAAGCTGCACATGCTATCAAGGAGGCTCAGCATATAACCGATGCTGTGCCAAATGTTGAGCTACAAGCCATAGAGCGTGCAGTTCGACAACTTTATGGGATTCGACGTGTACTGAAATCTGTCATTGATCCACATCTCCTGCCTGAATATGTGGACATGATGATTGTAGATATCACGGATTTAATGTGTTACCTTGAAGATTCCAGACTGGCGATGTCGGTTTACTTTCGGAAATGAATCCAAAAGACAGTGGGTAGCGGTGTCGTCGTTGCACGGCTACTTACACTGGTGTTCGGCTCTGCGCTTTGCTATCAGCAGCAACAAAAGTAGAACAAGGACGAAGATGATGACGTAGCAGTGATGACGATGATGACGTAATACGCTGACGTAAGCGTAGACGAGATACAACAGCAATTGTCACGTGATTGACAAAGCTGGCCTTGATGTAGACGTAGTAGTAGTTGTAGTAGACTTAGAAGACTTAGACTTGAGACTTAGACGAGTGAATCCAACTGATAGAGGTGAATTGGGGTACACTAAGGCGAAACAGGCCTTATATACATGAGCAGAACAACAAACGATGCGAGTATGCCATACAACGATGTCGTTGACAGCAGACAGGAGAAATGACTAACGGCGAGAGGCAGAAAACCAAAATAGGAAGGTGGTTTGTAAAGAAATGGAAAAATGAGTCAGGTGGTCGAAGAAATGAAGGGAAATATGGCAGCGAATTTGAAATAGAAGCCAGAAATAGAATAGAAGTGAGTCATAGACAATAGACCATGTGGAACAATTGGAAATATAAGTACAGCCAAGAAGCGAGTGAGTCAGGTGATGAAAAATGAGTCATAGCCGTCCAATAGGATTCCAGTTGCTTGTCAAATTTCTCCGAAGATGAGTAAGTGAGTCATGTGACTTGATGACGACTCAGAAACATGTGAACCAATCACGACACTTGGATACGAATTTCCTCCAGAGAGGGAACGAAGACGAGCCCTTCTTGACGAAGTCCTTTAGGCACATAACCGTAGCAAATCTCTGTTCCTGGTCCGTGCTCTTTGATGTACCAGTTATTCCTGAGGACGATACGATGCCAACCATTCACTGGTTCGAAGTTTGGGTCAAAACCGATGACGTAGAAGGGAGCATGGAAGGTTTGATCGAATACCCATATGCAATCGTGAATGTGATAAGGAGGATATGAGGGGAATATTCGGTATGGGCCTTCAGGAGATTCGACATATAGGGGATAATACCGACGATGTGCGACTTGGGGAGCAGCACCGAACAAAAGAACACCAACGGCAAAACGACGACCAGGAAGTTCAACACGTGGTCCAACGTGTATGTCTGGCTTGGCGGTCATCTGAAACGAATCATGGGACGTGGTGGCGGCAATGCTGGATGGCATATTGAAAATAGAATTGATGAAAAATAGAATGAGTGTGGAGATGATGTGTCTGGCAGACTGGAGGTAGCACAGCAGATGACGGTCTGGCGAAAGCTGATGATGATAGGCGCGTGTGCAGTGAGCGTCTTTTGTAGTGTAGTAGGCGCTGTCGAGTATCATGCTTGTCAGCGATTGCTGGTGAAAGGGCTCCCCCACCATCAGTAGAGTCTTCTGTATAAGCTCAATCTCGAGGAGTGTGAATGGCTCCATGACCTCAGGACTTCTTGGGAATCCATTGCAGATGCAATGGGGGTTTCATGAAGGACAATTTATAACCATTTTGGACAAAATGGATGGTCCACTGCACGTCCCACACATGCTAACATTGACAACAATGATCTGAATGAGCTAATTGCAGAAATATCCATTGAACATCCTTTCATTGGCCAGACCATTGTCTTGGGTCATCTAAAGGCATAAGGTATCCTTGTTTCTCATGAAAGGGTACAAGCAAGTCTGTGCCATATAGATGCGCTTGGTGTACTGATAAGGTAAATGGCATTTTTTCAACAAGAGGTCATGCTAGGACAAACTAGATGGAATGGCATCATCAGAAGACATATCTACTGAGTTTGTGGATCAAACATTCTTTGGCATCAGGACAGTAATGAGAAGCTACGACTGTGGGTCTTCTATGTGCACAGCTGCATAGATGGCTACTCGCATCTTCTCACATACCTTACCTGCACATATAATAAACGGTCGGCGACCATTACTGAAGCATTCCTGAACACTGTTGAAATTTTTGGGTGGCCCAGTCATATGCGGGGAGATTTTGGCAAGGAGAATAATGGTATCGAGAATAAGATGATTGAGCACTGGGGTGAAGTGCACAATGCATATATTCATGGAAGGTTAGTTCCTACTAATGTTGCTAATGGTACCCTATTACAAGTTGAAATCTTAGACACAGATCCATGCAAAATGTTTGTATTGAATGCATATGGCAAGACATCCATAAAGGAAGTCTTTTGGCAGATATTCCAAGATTTGGAAGCAGATGGCAGCCTTGATATGAAGACCGCTATTCACCAAGCCTGTCTTTACCTTGTATCTCAAACATGAATTCAAGCTTCACTGGACCACACTTGCAGTGCATGGAATTTACACAAAATTCGCACAGCTGGGAATAAAATACCCACTGCACTCTTTGAGCTAAGCAAGGCAAAAGCTCATAATAGTGGGTACTGGTATTCCAATCCGGGAGACACTCAGACAGACACAAATGACCCCAAATATGGGGTAGATCCTGATGCACGCATGCCACCCACTGATGAGCTCGCTGAGGATCTGACTCAACTCGATTGCCAAGAAGACATGCCACATCAAGGGGAGTCGATGAAAACTGACGAAGAATTGGCAGAGGATGATTATTTACTCAAAGATATGGAGTTACAAGCTCCAGATACTGATTGGGGAACTTCTATCTACAGGGAGGCTGTATGTAGATTAATGTCATGACTACAGTAAAGCTGCTACTACATGGGGAGATTGCTGGAACACTGGTGTTCTGGCAATGGCGATAACTTAGTAATTTCATAAGTAAAGACACTGTTTGTATCTAAGGGTTAGTGGTACCAAGAACCAGTTAAATATTATTATTAAGGGACCCTTTGTTTGGAGAGCCGAGTTGGTCTGTGACACGGCAAAACATGCTGCATCAATGAAACTTGTATAAGAAACCTAACTTATATTAACCTGTAGCATATCATTGTTGCAAAGCTACATACAAGGGGAATGAAGCTATGTCCATATTTAGGCCAAGTTGGCCAACATGTACAAAAATTCAAGTGAAATTCCGCAAGACTTTTTGCACAATATATGTGCCATATAAGACACTGGAGGCATGCCAAAATTTTCTGACCCAGAAAACCATACAGAAAATCATCAGAAATGGTTGAGGCCAATGATTTATCTGGATGGGAAAACTGTGTGAAAACAGAATGTTTGCCAATGATTTTCTGATCCCAGGAAATTTTAATAAGATCACTCAGAATAACTTAGAAATTGTGAGGAAAAACATGGGAAAACATGGGGAAAAGAGTTTTCTCAGGAATTTTCTCAATTTATTCTGAGTGATCTTATTAAAATTTCCTGGGATCAGAAAATCATTGGCAAACATTCTGTTTTCACACAGTTTTCCCATCCAGATAAATCATTGGCACACTCAACCATTTCTGATGATTTTCTGTATGGTTTTCAGGGTCAGAAAATTTTGGCATGCCTCCAGTGAGAATGGCTTACAGAAAAGGACTAAATGTGCAACAGGCTACATTTTATGTCAAGATCTACAAATTGCATGGGAGAGTTGGGGTGTTGGATGAGGTTCTCAAGGAGATAGAGAAGTGTGAGCGACAGTCTAAGGGTACCTTGGTGGTTCCCCAATGTTCCCACACCCTGGGGAACATGTTACAGTGATGTTTTCCGAATAGGTGCCCAAAGTGCCAAAGTTGGCCAAGATATTTCTTATATATTGGAATTTTGGGGGGCTGTTCAAGCCATCATTTACTACTACTTAATTTACATCTAATTCACTATTATAACTTGGTTTTAGTGAAATTTTCAAGGCCCTGATAGACTTTCAATGTTTAAGGTAGCGGAGTTGCTGGAAAAGGGTGATACACACTGTAGACCCACATTGACTTCAAGAGAACAAATGACAATAATAAGGAAATATATTGTGTATGACAAGAAGAGCATGCAGTCCCACCATTGTAATATAACACAATTATACATCTTGTGCCCAAACCTACCCCAGGTGCTCCACCGTTTGCTCGAACGGTTTCCCAAATCATCTAGGCTGCAAAGATTGAGACCTTGATCCGTTAAGATATCTCTTGCAGCCTGTTGAGAGGCTGGGTCATCTCCAAACAGGCTATGGAAATTCATTTGGCTGTCATAGTACTGCTGAACATCAGTTTTCTGCCACTCGTCCAACAGTAGTATTCAGACATCAACCTAGCCACAATCACAATGTAAGGGATAATGCCAAAAAGATCTCGAAGGACGTACTTTTTGATTTCCTTGCCACGTTGCAAAATGGGCTTTGATAGCACTGGAGGAATGTTGAGAGCATCAGGCTAGTCCCAAGAAGAAAAGAGAGAACGAAGGGGGGGATAAGCCCTAGGGACTCAGCTAGACAGAATGGAATAGAAAAAGAAAAAAATGCATACATTTATACGTTGCGTACCTTGAATAGCAAGGGGAAGTGGAGAGTCCAAGACTGGATGTATCGCACTGGAACTCTCATCTAGGGCATCTCACAAGTACCACCATACCCACAGCTATACCTGTACTCTTGAAAAAATGGGGAGTACAGATATGAGATTTGGTCAAACATTTACATGTAAATACTCACAAGTACAGGTAGAGTACAGGTATACCTGTGAAAAATCAGCAAATACCTGCAGCTATCTGTGATACCTGTGAAAAATGGAGAGTACAGATATGGCTGTTGGTGACCAAAATACCTGCAGATACGATACTCACAAGTACAGGTATGTACTCGTGAGATGCCCTACTCTCATCACTCGTCAACATAGCACTCAACACTATGTTGTTATATTGCTAGCACCAGCACCAGTGATGATTAGAAACCCATAGCAAATAGTAGAAACCCATCACAAAGAGTAAAAATCGAAATCTGCTGAGTAGGAACTACAACAAAAAAATTTGCGGTAGTGGGAGGGAAGCAGGGGTGTAACTTAGTGTTGGTGGGTTGAGGAGAGCTTGTCAGTCGCTTTAATAAATGATACGCACCTGGGGAGAAAATATTCTTCATGAGAAATGATCGCACTTACAAATTAGGAGTCTGGATCTTGATAGAAAAACGCACCAACTCAATAAATTCAACCAGCAGAACAAAAGCATCTGCGTTTGTGGGAAGATGGTTCTTTGCACTGTGTGAATGGAAACAAAAAGAGGATCTTACTTCATTTGGTAGCTGAAGCATGATGGAATTCAATGAACCACATGGGATATGTGGCAACAACCAACATAACGTCAAGGGATTTTTTTGCACCGACGTGGCCAGAACATATAAAAGGATTCAACAGGGCCATGTAAATAATAAATAATATTGATATGGGGCAAAAGGTGTTCACTGGGACATTGGGAAGGGATGGTGGGCATGCGAGATGGCAAACTGGTGGCATCATCGAGGCAGTAGTGGCACACTCTTAGGGTGAATGGTGGCGGTCCCTGGGCTTTGTGGTGGCAGTGGTAGCAATCGCGATGGTGAACAGGGATGGAATGGCGGCATCAGTATGGTGGTGGCGGGTAAGTGAATTTACAAGCAGCATGGGCAGAAAGAAAAAATGTACCTTTGAATAAGTTATATCACTGTCAGTGCCCCTCCACCTGGCCAGTACCTGCCAGCACTGGCCACTGCTGGCCAATATTGGTGTTGGTTGTCCACTGTTGACAATGGTTACCTTGTATTACAGACCGATGTTGGACATCAGTATGTAGTACCAGAGTTCAATATTCTTAGCTAGCAACTGTACAGCTACAAAAAATGTATAGACTACATTGTTGACCATCCTCACCACGATGCTGAAAGCACCAGCCACGTGCTCCAGCTCTCGCAAGCCCTCTGCCCCTCCTCCAGACATCGTGGAAGGCTCTCAACTTGCAGCTAATGTTCCTGGTGTGCAAACTAAAACCAAGAAGCATCAAACTGAGAAGCATCAAACTGCTGCTGAGAAGCAAACTGCTGATGTGAATGCCAAGAGTACTATGGGTCCACTGACTGGGTATGCGAGCTTGCAGCATCTGCACTCTCTAATGCTAATTTGTCACCTCCAGCATGGCAAAAACCCTCGCAGCAAGTGGTATCACCACAGATCCTCCAGGTCAGCCACTACCCCCGAAAGGAATCTTAAGAAATAACGTAGCTTTGGCCAAGGGAACACATCCAGGTGTGTCATGATGGTGCAATCATCATGACATGTAATGACACCTTGTACAGGCAATCCTCCTGCGACTCTGCAGCGGAGAGAGTCCACAAGTGCTGTGTTGCTGGCTATGCCACAAGTCCAGTATCAATTTGTGAATACTCACACAGGTAAGTAGGCCATTAATGAAGATCACAATATGATCACTACTAAACCTTTTCTCCAGTGACATTCTTTGTCCATGTGCAAGGTGCAACAACACAGCAACAGGCAGTGCTGAATTGTGCTGTCTACTGGAGGTGTGTAGAAGCACGGAATGGGGCTGTATTTGTCATCGAGACATGGCCAGCCATCCGCACACTAGCAAGCTGGAGCTCACCACTGAAAGGTGAGTTTAATCAGATGTGAATATACACTCACATTGATGCTTTCATGTCTAGAGCAGAGTGGAGATCTTTTGCATCACATGGCCAACTCCAGCATTAGGATTGCACAGGTGTCAGGGGGTCAAATTGCTGGGTGATGAAGAGATTCCAGTGTTGTCCACTGATGCTGCAAAATTTTTGGAAGTGGCACTAGATGAGGAGAGGAAATTGGTGACTCACATAGTATGGGAGCTGGCGGAAATAGAGGTGAGTTCTAGATGTGAATTCCATTGGGCTATTAAGGCTGACCTGATTTCCAGTCATGCATATTGGCCACTATCGAGGAGATTGTAGCTCAACAGCTGCTGGACCCAATAGGTGATGACAACCCATTCATAGACCCCCGTTTGCCACCAGGGCCACCCTCCCTCCTAATGATCCAGGGGTGGTGGCGGTAGCTCCTCAGTTGGCTGGAGCATTTTTAGTACATGTAGCCCCACCCAAACCAGGTGAGAAGGCTGCAAGCACTAAAGGAGAATTCTTACGCCAACGCTTCACACTCACACCTCTGACAAAGCCACCGAAAGGACAAGTTCAGATGAGTTATGTGCTGACAAGTACAGGTTTATACAAGACTTACATGCGGGGCTGGGCCCCAAAGAGAACGGTGGTTTGGGGTGGTTGTGAGCTGGCACTCACAACCAGTTTGACATCCCTAAGAGTGAGTCGGTCTCCTTGTGAGTGATAATGTTGGTTGATCTTCGTCTGTGCAGCAGAGGGAGACTGGGGTGTGTGGACTCTTGATGATGAGGCGCTGGCAAAATCAATTGACCAGGGATCATCCACCATCCATGCAGATGAGGCTATCTTCAAGCACACCGGCAAATACCTTGACCTCTGGGTTGATGGAGATGTAGATGGGGAGTTCCATGACAAGTATGCAGCCCTGACACTGTCGAAGTTTGCAGGGGTGCTGGACAAACAGAGATCGAAGAAGAGACAGGCCACAGGCAGGAGGAGACGGAATGTTGATGAATCTGAGGACGAAGGGAAGGCAAAGAAGAAGAAAAAGAAGGCACATGAAACTACAAGGCGAGAGCAGCTCAAGAGGAGGAAGGAGAGGGAGGCTAGAGCAGTCTCGTCAGATGGGCTGTATGACAGTAATGAATCAGACACTGATGATATAGAGATACTTCCTTGTCAACAGGAAGGTCATCGTTGTTGACATCGGACTAGACAATACATCCAGTGCAGAGGATTTTTCCGTCTCATTAATATACTTCATGGTGTGTATGTGGTATGAGAGGTAGTGGACTGTCAAATCACTACAACATTGTGTGTTCCAAACCACGCTCACCAATAGTGTTGCCGCGGCTTCAGTTAAAAACCGTTCAAGGATCAAAGTCGAACTGCTCAGCGACTCCCGAGGTCATGGTTACGACTAGTGGATTTCATGCCGAAATCCATAGTCAGAACCGCAACCTATAGTTGCGGTCAACCATACTTGCAACCAACCCACTGGCTGCGAGTTCAGTTGCTTTATGCCAGCCACAGCCGGCTGCCAAACACGGTGGCTATTTGGCAGCCACTGGTACTCTATGCCAGCCACACACACGTGGCTGGCTCAGAGTACGGGCAGGCAGTGGAAACCTCATTGCCACTGCCTCTATGCCAGCCACACCAATGTGGCTGATGCAGTAAGGGCAGTGGAACACCATTGCCCCTGCCCCCCACTGCTGCTACTATCGCAGCGGCAGCTGCTGAACTGTGTTCGGCAGCCACTGGTGTGACACCAGCAGTACTCGCGCTGTGAGTACCACTGGACTGCGAATGTAGTCGACCAACCACTTTATGTGGTTGGTTGACTATGTGGTCACGGTCAACCACTTTATGCGGTTGACCGACCCCCCAGGTCAGTTAATACTGTAGTTGTGACTACGGTTTCAACCTGGGGATTTTCATGCGACCTATGTAGTCAAAGTCATGGCTGTGGGAACCATGGCTCAGTCAACCGAGCTGTGGCAACACTACTCACCAAAGATGACTTCCCTAAGTTAGCAGAGTTTCTGTTCGTCCTTTCAGCATACTTTCCACATGGACTCTCTGTGCAATGTGTCCTGTATGCCCTGGGGTCTATCTTGACACTGCAGCCACTGTTATACCTGAATGCAAACCAATGTCACCAACTGCATCAGCATCCCATCACTGGTTGGGAGGCTGAGATTGCAGAATATGTGTACCAGGCATTTCACCCAGAGGAACACACAGTCTCGGAATGGGATGGATTGCCACCCCCTGCGCAAATGGTCCAGCATTTCATTTTGGAGCTCAGTGGGATTATTAATCTCTTAGAGTGGCCTGGGAACCAAATCCGGTCGAAGTTTACAGTCTCACCCCCTCTGCTGCTTGTGACGGCTCGCTATCATTGTGTTTTCTGCCCTGGTGACATTCCACTCCACCGAGCAAGACACAGCCAGCCACTGTTTGTGGCTGTAATTGGACCTGACATGAAATGGCAGAAAGGCTGAATCATTGCAGCTACATGTCCAAGGTGCCATTCAATTTATCATGTGGACCACATCACATTCTGCCCAGACCCACAGGTGGCCCACTTGGTGCAGCGTCTTGAGTGTGCCACAGAGTTTCTGTGCATCTCATGCTCCGAGAATCTCTGGGTACACCGGGCAGTGGCCAATGTCCAATAATGTGCAACATATCGACTCCATAGCTCATGGCAAGGTTTTGCCCAGTTTTTCAATTATGCATTTTTGTGTGAGGAGCAACCTCTGCTAGACCAACAATCCCAGAAATTGTTTGTTGAGCACATGGCCTGACATCTCCTCATGGCACATGACCTGGAAGACATTTTCACATGCCCCAGGGAGAGCAGCACTTCTGATTTGGTTGATGCAATACTTGATCAAATTGGTCACAACCTTACACATTGCTGCAAGGATTGTGCACATCAGGAGCAATACCGTGAAGACCAGCTCCAGGATGTTGACATACAAAACACCTCTTTGCATGCAGTTGCAGATGTTGATGCCCCAGGCCATGATGTGGTAATTACCTGACTGTTATTATTTGAAATAGGTTATTCACAATTTTTACCTCTAGCCACTTGGACCTGTTTTTCCCAATGCTCCACAGCCACCATTACCACCTCCTGGTCCTGACCATGGGATGCCAGTCCCCACAATGACTCCCCAGCATTGCCCTGCCCCTGGAGGGCCTCCCTTGTATACCTGAATGGCAGTAATGGATGGCAAAACTTTGTGGCACCAGGTAAGTGATTCCTTGCAATGGCTTCCCTTGCCAACCTAGGATAACATTGTGGAAACAGATATGTGCTGTCAAACGATGCAGGGGGCCACTCATGGACTACAAACAAGGTCGCTTCTGTCAAGAGCACATTGACCAGGGTTTCATGGACGTATGTGGGCTGAACAGCTGTGAATCACCCAGTTGTTGAGCCTGGTGCACTTACATGTGATCTCCCTCACTGGAGGCAAACAACAATGGTCTGAGTCAAAAAATCTTCAGAATCTGCCATGTTTCCTAAGGATTTTCTGGGAACAGAAAACTGCTAAAAAAACATGTTTTTAGAGAGTTTTCTGTCCCCAGAAAAACTCCATGAAATTCTAGAAATGTGCCCCATAAAATTGTACAAGAAATACTTGCCAAAACTAATGATTTTCTGATGATTTTCTGAGTCCAAAAAACTTAGAGAATATTGTGGATTTTCACAGGTTTTTCTGCAACCAGGAAAGCTTGCAAAAATCTTGCAGAAAATCATGGTTATTTAACAGTTTTCTGATCAAGGAAACTCAATAAACGAGTTTTTTGAACCAGGAAATTGTCAGGAATCAGAAAACTGTTAAATAACCATGGTTTTCTGCAAGGGTTTCTTCAAGATTTTCTGAGAATTTTAGCAAGGTTTCCTGGTTGCAGAAAAACCTGTGGAAATCCACAATATTCTCTAAGTTTCTTGGACTCAGAAAATCATCAGAAAATCATTAGTTTTGGCAAGTATTTCTTGTACAATTTTCTGGGGCACATTTCTAGAATTTCATGAAGTTTTTCTGGGTGCAGAAAACCCTCTAAAAACCATAGGTTTTTTAGCAGTTTTCTGTCCCCAGAAAATCCCCAGGAAACACAGTAGATTCTGAAGTTTTTCTGAAAGATTTTCTGACTCAGAAAATTGTTGTTTGCCTCCAGTGCCTGGGCATCTTGGGGTCTACCATGCCTGGCAGCAGTGATATGGTCGCACTGGTTTCCATGGTGTACATCAGGCTATCCACAAGCATGAGCCTTGGCAACAGATAGAAAATGGTGCACCTCAAGACACACAGAGTGAGGATGAGGATGATCCATCTGATAGTGGCCACACCTTCTGTGCCAGACACATTTATGGTGTTCAAACTGTGCAATGGGCATGTGGTATGCCCACTGGCTGGGGCAAGTGCTATACAAGTGAAAGCCTCTCAAAAGTCTTATCATTCCTCACATTCGTTTTTTCTATCCTTGGAATGCGGCCTGATTTCATCACTTATGACAATGCATGCAAGCTTTTTGCTCACATTGTCACTCAGAATCTCCATCACACCTGGGGAAACACTTGTTTCATTGTGGATGCATGGCACTACATCAATCATTGTTCTACTGATGATATATGTAGGATTTGGTGTAACCCTGCCCCCCTCAATGGTTCTCAGCTTGACCTTGTGATCCTTGAACATGATCATAATGGTGTGCTTTGCTCAGTCCAGGCTTTCAACACTGAAACTGCAGAGGAGTTCAATGCCTGGATGGATGGGTTTGAGGCCCAGCTGCGCCAAATGACTAATAAGAATTTTGATTTTTTTTCACTCTGTCCTTTTATTTATACAAGGACAATTTGGAGGAGAAGATGGCAGAGAAGGAAAGATTCTTGGATGAGGATGAGTAAATAGACTTCTTGCTGATTACATATGAATGTAAGACAGCACTGCAATTAGAACCATGACTTTGACATCACCAGTTGTTACAGAATATAGGAGGCACAAATTGGAGCACACATAATTAAATATAATATGTATTGGATGACACTGGGTGGTGGGGAGTATTACTATTTGGTACATGGTGGCAGATATTGATACTTGCCACTATTGAGCACTGACCGGTGATAATGGTACCAGCAGACACTACTCGGTGCTATGTCATAACACCGGGTAACAACTGTCACCACACACCAGCATCAAGTAGTAAACAGTGTCAAGGGCTGGTGGCGAATGTTGAAGGCTGGTGGCCAGGGGCACAGATTGATGGGACAGAGAGTGACATCATGGGTAGATGACCCACAGTGACACTCACAAGCACTCAAGAGTGCCCACCACACGGTGGTATGGACCGATGTGTGTGATCCTGGAGGATGGTGCCAGCCGGTGCCAGATAGCAGGACATGCACTGCCAGGGATATTAGAGGCTATTGACTGGCCCTAGTTCTGCCTTGGGGTTGATACTGGATACTGCCGGATATCTGGTACTCAATATAGGCGCTGGGGATGTTAGTAGCATGTGTGCACGCAATGTGTCCACCACCACCATGGATGACCCAACCCACCACGATCGCTGTGAAGTTTTCCATCGCACTGTCACATTGGTCATTTCCACTTTGGAAACTACCTCCTCTACCATAGCTTTCCCTGCCAGTGATCTCATCCAGAGATTCACCCTCAGTAATTCTAACATGTCAGCTTCATGGCTCGCCATCCTGGACACCTACCCAGACATCCCCCCACATCCTGACCAAGGGGGTGAGTGTATATCTGAAGGTTTTCTAGGGTCTATGCAGGAGGCAGAATGCATCTGGCGATTTTGGTGAGCACAGATGGTCTTTGATGTGTGGTCTCTGCTGATTTGGTCAACAGTTTCACTGTTGATGAGCTGATCGCAATTTCAGAACTCACAGACCTCCCTGACCCCCTCATCACACGCAACGGCTACAAGGCCAGCGTGCTTGAATGCCTAGGTCTTCTCTGTGCACACCTTCAAAGCCCTGAAGACCAGCACTCGCTCTCCATGAAGTACGCCTGCAGTCAGTCAGTGATCTCTGAGATCACGAACAGAACTGCTGCTCACATTGATGCACACTGGTTGCACCTTTTGGATTGGGATCACGAGGGAGTTGTGTCCCCGGCAGCACTTCAATCCTACGTGGACGCACTCAGCATGGTTGGGGCACCCTCATGGTCGATTTTTGGGTACCTGGACTGCATGATATGCCAGACCTGTCATCTGTCATACCATCAGCACTTGGTCTACATGGGCTACAAGAAGTACCACGGCATGAAGTTCCAGGCCATGGCTCTCCCAAATGGTCTGATCGGCCACCTTTCCGGACCGTTTTGTGCCCCTCAGAACGACACGGGGGTGTTAGCTGAGAGCAACCTCCTGATGAAGATGGCATTGCACATGATCCAGGCTGGATCGCATGCAGGGGACCCACCAGGGTGGCAGTTCTTCCAAGTCTATGGTGATTCAGCCTACAGTGTCAGCCCTTTCGCAAGGGTGGTCATCTTGACAGTACAGGAGACGGCTTGGAACACAGCAATGGGAGGGGTTTGGATATCTGTGGAACATGTGTTTGGGTTAGTGCTACAAGACTGGCCTTACCTGAACACTTTTTGGAAGCAGAAAATATACAGCAATGCATGCAGGTTGTTCTACCAGGTGGCCGTGATTCTGACAAATGCGCATGCGTGTCTGGTGCCCAACCAAACCATGCAAAGGTATAACTGCATGCCACCTAAGCTCCATGAGTACTTCCACCATTAAATTGGTTTTTTGCTAGATGTTTTTCTGTATTTTCTTACATAGCACTGCATACAGAATATGCCAAATAAACTTCTTTATTAAAATCTATTTGATATCATTTAGTTGCCTGAAAACCACCTGCCAGAACCTCCAGGAGCATGCTCTGGAAGTTGACCTGCTGCTGAAAGGCACGCTCAGCCACCTCTATACCCCTCTGCTGTAGCTCCAGCGCCATTTGAGTGCTCTTCACGACTGTCACGTGAAACTTGTCAGCGGACTCCTGCTCTGCCTTCATGAGCGACACCACCTCAGTTGAGTGGCCCACAGGTGACAGAGGGAGGATGCATGCACATTTGGAGCTTGTAACTTCCAAAGAATGGGAGTCTGATGTGCTCTCTGCTTGCACACTGGGGACCCCACCAGTGTTCTCCTTGTTGGAAGGAGACAGGGAGCTGTTGCGGCACATGTGTTTGGTCTTCCCACACTGAGTGTTCATCATTGTGACATGCAACTCCTCCCTTGCAACATGGTCTGCATCTTTTTCCTGTTATGAATTAGTATACAGAAAATAATAATATTGGAGTGACCATACCTACCTTTTTTTTTTCCTCACGCTGGTTGTCACTGAGGTCCTTGGCCTCACAATGCATGGATGCGACCTTGTCAAGGTGCCCAGATAGTGACACAAATGTCACTGGGTCACTGGGTCACTGGCAGCCTCACGCCTGAGAGCTGTGCATGACAAAACCTGTGAGCTGTTCTGCATGGGATTAGATAAATACTGACTGCAAAAGACATTACTCACCTCCACCCATTGGAGTAGGATCACCACCTTATTCTTCAAGGTGTCAGCATCCCTCCCTTGGCAAAACCCACCTTCCTGCACTACCTATGTCACCTCCCGCCACTTCTCACCGACCTGCTTATGTGCTGCCAGATACGGATTCACCTGGATAACCGCATGCAAGAGCTGGTTGAGATCCTGGATGGGGAAAGTCTCACATGCTCGTGTCCCCATTTTGGTGTTCTTGCCCTTGGTGGTCGGCGTGGGTGGGACAGCAGACAGGACAGCAGAAGGTGTTGAGCCAGCCAGGCTCTCACTGGAATCGCTGCGTGTGGCAGGGGGGATGTGGGAGTTGATGGGACCATTAGACACGCCTGAGATCCACACCCGATCCCAGGTGTGCTTGGCCATGCTGCCAAAGCTGGTGGTGCACCGAGCGGGGAGGCCGGACAGGAGTCGCCGTGCGCCTGGGTGTATAATAGCTGAGGGGCTTGGTATGTGTAGGATTCATATACGGGCCTGAACAGCTCCTGTACATGGTTCACATACAAATCTGGCACATGAGGAGTGTGGAGAGGTGCCGGAGGCAGCAGCATAGGGGTCATGTTGGGGGGTGTAGAGAACCCCTCTACGCGTGATCCAGGGTTTACTGACATGTTGGTGGCGCCATAGAAGAGTTTGGGGGGGATGGTGGGGTAGTGGGGATGTTTTGCGGTCGGGTGCATGGTGGTGGTGGTGGAAGACACGTTGAAAGCGCGCCGTGCGTTATTTGTCACGTGGCGGGGTTTCAGGGCTTAATTATAATACTCCCACGTCCGCTATCCATAGCAGACATTCGCACTGGAACTCCCAGATCATGTTCAAGGTGCGCTGAATACTCTCTACTGTGAAATTCAAAGATAAATTGGAATGGACATCTGGCACAGCTTGAGCATGTGGGACGTGTGGCAGGGACGGTGATGAGCTTTGTGGTCATGGTGGTGGACCAGGTGGCTGGGACGACCGATGACATGGCGGCAGCCGAAGCTGACTCAACTGGTTGTTACAGCCTTACTAAGGATCAAGGAGCCTGACGATCCAGTTTTCTAGAAGATTCTCAACTGAAGATCTCATGATAACACTGTTTATGTGATTGCAAATGCATTTTGCTTGTGTCATGGTAAGTAATTATAATTAAAACTTGAATATTGAAGTTTCAAATTTCAGGACTGCGGATGAGATGTAGGGGCCCGGGATCCAGGGTCTGGGACATGTCCTCAAAGAGTAATTAATCTCACTTCTGCAATCGAAAGGCACACCTGCAGTGGAGGGGCCAACAGTGGAACCAAAGGGCAAAACACAATGACCTCGGATCCGACCTTCCACCACACACCACACAGAACCCCTTGGAACCAAACCCAGTCATGGACTCCCCTCCCCAATTGCAATATCGAAGAAACTATTGCAGACTATGTGGTGATAAGGGTCATGATCAATGTCAGTGCTATGATATCCAGCCAATTCCAGCATGAATGACAGGCTAAGGGCCGAGAAAGACAGTGGCATGAAGAGCGGCAAGCAGCTAGGAATTAGCTAAGAAAAGGCTCTATACTTTAGACGTACTAACTGGTGAGATTGTAATCAACTCCTAGGCCTGTTCTAGCTAGTGGCCAAAGCTGTCCCCGTTTCTTAAATGAGTTGCTTGTTCAGAGAAACCAGGTTTCTGAAGCTATTGAGAAACCCTGGATTTATTTACCCACAGAGGGTTTCTCATTAGAATCATCTTCGAGACCGAATGGTATTACACACATCCCCAATCTTTCCATCCTGTGCGTCAAGTCCCAATCGAGACCAGCTGAGTAGTAGAAAAGAAGATATTCTTGTGGGAACAAACTCCAGAGACTCAACCCGTTCCAGGACCCGGGCTTGAATTGGCACACCGCGGCCATCATGTACGGCACTGGTGCATGGCTGCCAGGAGCCCGTGCCTTCTGAGGTTAACCCGGCTGTAGAATGACTCAGCTGATGCCGAACAACTTTGGACAATGTTACCGTGAAATACCATCGACTTTCATCACTATTCTATTTTCCCCAGACCCAGAGCGGCGGACTGTGATAATGTTTGTCTGGGAAATTCTTTCCAGCTATGAACACCAAACATCCATCACGGTAGATGCGGAAGCATTGGCAGGAAAGTGAACCAGCTCGCTTAGCCAATAGCTAGCTTAACCCCACTATCCTAGCGCTAGCTACTGTAGCTAGTGCCGGCTAGTGGGTATAGCGGCTCCTAGCATCTGTTCACGTTCCTGATGAAGATGATCGCAATTTATGTTGTTACTAACTCTGTGACAACTGGACTGTTTATATATAAAATTGACCTTTTGTAGACAGGGAACTCAGTGCCCTAAAGACCGCAAGCAAACGGAGAAGACAACCTGAAAATTACTTCTTCCCCACATGTTCCCCTATGACCTTCTCGTCATTGTTATCCATGCTCGTTTTAGGCCTGAAGTATCGAAAAGCATTGCAGAGGATAAAGTAAGTCTAATACCCACTCTGCAATCCCCTGACTGACTGACTGAAATCCAGTTATCATCCCGGCTTACGTTCTATTCAATCAACAAGGTCAGGTGTACCGAATTTGTGGGGCTTTAGTCCCGAGAAAACTGTTACATGGCTAACCAAGCACGAAAGTAATCGCGGTCTTGATTATGAACAAATAATGTTTCCCTAACCCTCGTTTACTTTTCTTCTGATAGTATTCCAGCATTACGGATGGGATATCATATCCTCGGTATCCGCATGGCCTACTGCGTCTGTCACTTTTTTCGTGGCCGATCCTATCGCGATTAAGGTAACATGAGTAGCTTGTATATAGCATACCAATGGTATTAACTATATGTTCTAGGAAATCACTGCACACCGAGAGCGCTTCCCCAAACTCATGACAGATTATTCTATTCTGTCTCTTTGGCCCCAACATCGTGGCATCGGAAGGTCCGCAATGGAAGAGATTTCGACGACTTCTTTCGCCAGCCTACTCTCGAGTAAGTATTCTAAGGACTACATCTCTTGACGCTTGCTGAATTTCCAAAGGAAAATATTATGGCAGTCTGGGAAGAAACCTTCCGAGTGATACAAGGTATTGATGAAATGTGGGGTGACTTGGAATCTGCGCCCATAAAAAATGTTGTGGGGCTGACTTTCGAAGTGAGCCGTCATATCTACCAAGTTTTTTTTAAGCTGTTATGCCTGGCTGAATATCTTATCGTCAGATTTCGCTGGAAATTATCAGCATCACTGGATTCGGAGTACCTCTTTCGAAAACAATACCTCTTGGCCATAAAATGTCATTTGGCGATGCACTCCATTGTGTTGCCAGGGACGGCTTCATAAAGCTTGCCGTCCCAGATATTATCCCTGGGTTTACAGAAAGGATCAGGAAGCTGCGGGTCGCTTTACCCGAAATGCGCCAGTACATGGAAGAGCTGATTGTGGCAAACAAAACGAATGGAAATACCTCATTAAAAGAGGACGCCTGTTCAGCAACCTTATTGAAGCAACCGGGAAGGGACTAACTTCTGATGAACTTTATGGAAAGGACATGTTTTCTTTCGCATATTTTCTCTAATGCTCTTATAGGCAACATGTTTATCAGCTTTTTTGCGGGGCATGAAACTACAACACACACGCTTTCCTTTGCATTCCTTCTTCTCGCTGCTCACCCTGACGAGCAGGAGCTCCTTTATCAGCATATTACAGATGTATTGGGGGGCAAAATGACAAATATTCCTGTAAGGATGCATATTTGCATTGTTCTTAACCTCGTAACTAACTCAGAATCCGGAAAAGCCATGGAGCTCTAAGGCGAGACTCACACGTGTTTTAGCGTAAGAGATAGATTAAAGATCTACCAGGAAGGAGAGTTCATGTTATTTCACAGAGTCTTGAATGAAACTATGCGGATGTTTCCTCCCGTCACCGGATTGCAGAAGTATAACGTCGATGCTTGCAGTTTGCGTGCTTGCAGCTCATCGAGCATCCACACGTATCGAGACGTTAAAATTCCCAGAGGAGCAACTGTGGTAATCGATGTCCCGGGACTTCACTACAATGGTTATTGCTTGTGATTCTGTTTCCTAACCCCAAATTTCCTGACCCACCGACTGCACCAGACAAATATTGGCCAGAACCTTATTTGTTCAAACCAGACCGTTTTCTCGGCCCCTGGGACGAGAATGCATTTCAACCTTTCAGCACCGGAAGCCGGGCATGCATGGGTCGCAGGTGATTCGTTTCATTATCGATACCCCATAGAACTAAGCTCCCTTTAGCTTTTTTGAAGCGGAAGGTATTGCGACTCTCACGAGCTTCGTTTCTAAGTACAAAATTGAGTTCTACCCGGGCTATGAAGATATGGATCTGAGCTTGATCATGCAAAAGATCTCGGACGTCGTACCCGGACTCACTTTATGGTTAGTCAATAGTCAAGGATTATTTATTTAACGGCTTAAGTTTCTTTATTTGATAGCCCTAAACCTATGCCGTTGCTCTTTAAAAAGAGATCGTAGTCGCTCATTCGGAGGGATGTTCAGTCACGGCCTGTGTTACCCTATGTTAGATATCTTTTGTTTTCAGGGAACCTCTTTAAATGTTTATACATGCAAGAAGTTTAAGTAAAATAAAAGGGGGAATTGCCTCTAAATATGTAGGTCATAAATGAACGTGTTCAGAGCTTCACACCAAAAAGTTATTGTGAATCATCTAAGTGACGGTATAACTTTCGTTTGTGAACGAGGGTTAATTTATCTCAAGATTATCAAAGATGATTTTTCGTGAAACAAGATATCGTGGGCAAGCTTCTCAAACAATCATGAGATGTTATTATGTAGTTTCCTCGTTAAGCTGACAAGATGAATTAGCATTACATAATTAGTCGTAGTTCTGGACGAGTTGACGGTACCTGCTATCTGCGTTCAAGGCTCAAGTCGAAAAATCAATTATATTCACAGGGATAAAGTGGTGAAAAAAGGGAATCATAGCATCCTCAGGCCCCAGGGGCCATGCTCAGACGCCTGCTGTCAAGCCCACGACGCAACGGTTCAAAGCATCAGGAAAGTGAACAGATGCTAGGAGCCGCTATACCCACTAGCCGACACTAGCTACAGTAGCTAGCGCTAGGATAGTGGGGTTAAGCTAGCTATTGGCTAAGCAAGCTGGTTTACTTTCCTGATGTGAGTGGCTTCCGATCGAAAAGTCCATGCAGAAGTGTTCTGACGGACGCACTATTTTCATGATTTTTTTTCATCCAGCAACCCGGGGTTTTTTTCCCCATGAGATCTTCTGCTCAACATTATCAGGTTCTGATATTTAGGGGATATCGGGGTGGGTCGTTTCAGTTCCATTTCAACAAAATGCGCCCTTTTCGTTTCGTGTGTTCGGCGAGTCTGACAAACAGCTATTCGGGCATTGGTGCAGAATACCGCGCATGTTCAGAAAAAATTATGTATTTTTATGATGTATCTGAAAATCTGTGTATAAAAACAAAGTTCATTCTATGTAAGCCCTTTACTGGTGTCTGATGAAATTGAGAGAGGTCACATTACAGTTGAGAGGTTATACAGTACAGATTACAAAATTAAACAAGAATTCAGACTATATTTTTCTAACTTCAGTAGGAGCTACATTGAGCCTGTGAGAGGCTAAAATCCAATTCAAGGCCTAGGTCAAAGCTTTTCACATGTGAGACAGCAGGAGCCTCAGGAGGAGACATTTGAAAGTGCTATAATCAAGCATAGGAAAATGGCTCTGAGGACTTGAAAGTTACATATAAATTCTCAAAAAATTATTTTATATTGGACTGATAGAGGATGATTGGAATTTGTTTGAGATGTGAGGCACTCAGGCTAGCACTCAGATATCAGATATCAATATGAGCATACACATGTGACATGAGGATGCCACCCTCAAAGTAAAGAGAACACCTAGTCTTATGAAGATGACCTGTGAAATCATTAAACATATTTATGTACATACCAACTGCCATGCAGAATGAGAAACTTTCAGAGAAAGTGCCATACTGTGCTAAATAGAACCACACATACTGTAATCATCAGTTCCATAGCAAATGGTATGTACATAAAGTTATATAATGATTTCACAGGCCATCTTCATAAAGCTAGGTGTTCTCTTTACTTTGAGAGTGGCATCCTGGGCATGTGTATGCTTATATTGATATCTGAGTGCTAGCCTGCCTCACATCTCAAACAAATTCCAATCATCCTCTATTAGTCCAATATAAAATAATTTTTTGAGAATTTATATGTAACTTTCAAATCCTCAGAGCCATTCTCCTATGCTTGATTATAGCACTTTCAAATGTCTCCTCCTGAGGCTCCTGCTGTCTCACATGTGAAAAGCTTTGACCTAGGCCTTGAATGGTTTTAGCCTCTCACAGGTTTAATGTAGCTCCTACCGAAGTTAGAAAAATATGGGCTGAATTCTGGTTCAATTTGTACTGTATAACTTCTCAACTGTGATGTGACCTCTCTCAATTTCATCAAACCCCAGTAACAGGCTTACAGAGAATGAACTTTGTTTTTGTACACAGATTTTCAGATACATTATAAAAACAAATAATTTTTTCTGAACATGCGCGGTCGCGGCAGCGCGGTACCCCATTCAAGTTTCTCAAGGCCCCAGCTATTCGGAGTTGAGCTATTACGGCCACTGCTACGCAAGGATGTCTGACATTCCACGCAAGGGACAAAGCATACTGATCACATCTCCTTCTCCAAATTCTGTGATAAGAACAGCCCAGCAATCGCATCAGGAAAGTGAACCAGCTCGCTTAGCCAATAGCTCGCTTAACCCCACTAGTATCCTAGCGCTAGCTACTGTAGCTAGTGTCGGCTAGTGGGTATAGCGGCTCCTATGTCGATTGGTACCACTCGGCACATCGGCAATGACTCAGCCTCGCTAAACATGGAGATCTAACGCTGCCTAAGAGCTGTACCCCTGCCAGTGCTCTTGTAAGTTGTAATGTGACGCAATTCTACGGGGTATATTAACTTACTAAGGTGTATAGGAATAGTCTACTCAGCTTGTGAGCTTTTGTGGCACAAAGGTGGCGCCACCCAGTAGATGACACCGTCGAAAAGCAACGATTGGTAAGGACGGTCCACCGTGTAGGTCGCAGGTTGGGCTGAGAAATGCACGGGAGGGTAAACGAAAATACATTAGTGAGAACGGTCAGAAGTCGAGAAAATACACTTCAGATATCACTAGTTGCAAAGTGTCTACTGTTATATTGTAAGGAAAAATGAACATAAGTATTACTGTCAATAGTAATGTTCCACTTATGGCGACCAAACAGACAATGATTGAGTTATAGCTCACAGTTGAAGAAGGAAAATACATACTCAAAGTACGTACTTTCGGCTCATGCGTGAATAGTGTGCCAGGCTGGGTCATCGACTCGGACTTGGAGGAAAGGTAAAACAAGAACTTGTAAAGCCTCAAGCGTGTAATTACCATCCTACATATGCAAAGACCAAACGAATAACAATTGAGTTACATCTCACATTT
>MU134719.1:51322-66053 GCA_015039355.1 Ramaria rubella
TAAATGACGGAAAGTGTCAAAGAGTGTCATTTCTTGAACAAAAGTTGACCCGATTTTCCGGTGATACGGTTCAATAAACCGTGTCAGACGCTCGTGATAAATTCGTCGTTGTATAATGTCTCAGTGGTTGACTGTTTTGCCAGACATTGTCATGGGAGGGGAATCCATGGCTCGGGAGCTCCCTGGTGTCACACTGTAATGTTTATGTCCAAAGGGTCCGGACGTGACACCGAGTGGGGGTTCATGGGAGTAACGATTAATTACATCGTCTGGGGGTACCAGGACTGGTGGTACATTCGGTCTCAAGGACCCCCAGGGTCGACTCGAGGTTATTGGAGACGTTTAATAACGTGAGTCACCCTTAACTTGAAGACTGGAACCGTTGAACCGTATGACAACCCATCAGCCTCTTATTTCCGAGATAATGACCATGGACGCCCACGTTACTATAGTTTTCCAGGTTCCATAAAAAGCGTGTAGAACAACCACTAGTCGATATCAATTAATAGATTAGAATCCGTTAGTTGTTAAAAGTGAGAAGCTACACAGGATAGATAGAGTGATGTAACAACAGTCATGTTATACCATTTTACACCACCTTTCCGGGGAGTTCACTCTTCAAGTTTTCTTTTTGATTCCTTCTTCTCCCTTGTCTACTTCTACTTCAACTCCCTTTAGGTTCGGTCTCTACTTCTCACCGGTTTTAAGGTACCCGGTTCTTACTCCTCAACATTCCCCTTGGGGAGTATGACGAGGAAAAATAAGAGGAAGAGGATAAGAGGAGAGAATAAGTACAAGTGGGGAAGATAGGGGTAAAGGGAAAATAGAGAGAAAAGAGGAAGGACAGTAAAGATAGATTATAAGGGTAAAGGAAGGAGGGGAGGAGGAAGGATGAGTGAAGATGTCGACCGCGAAGACAAGCGCTAAATTCACGGGTAAATGCACACGTTCAACCTTAGATGGACCCGATACAGTGTCCAGTGCACTGAAGGCAAAATTCGTGGGTTTTGCAAGTCAGACAAGCCTCAGAAAGGAATCAATCATCGACGGAGCCGTCACCCTCAGGAATCCGAAAAGAGAAACCTAAGGGTAGACGGTCCATACATAGGAACGGACATCGGAAGGAACTCGAATATATGAAACCTAAGGGTAGACGGTCCGGGATCACACTATAAGGTGATTGGGATCTCCAACGGGAATATCATCTTTTCGGACGGTTGAATGACCTGGCCACAGCCAAATGAAAGCCTTTACTTAGGTTTTCTGTCACCCATCGCCACAGCAGCAACGTGCCGATGAATGTGACCACAAGCCGAGTCACGCGAAACGATAGTCGTCGTTGTTTTCATCTTGTTCCTGCTTCTACTACTGCATCGTCACTACTACTACTACTGCATTCGTATCTGTTCTATGTTGTCGTTTACAGTGCACTAACTGTTTCGACCGGAACTACATCTGCATCATCATCAACTGCATCGTCATCTGAATCTGGATCTGAATCTACTCACTTAGGTTGACTTTCTCCACTTAACCCCATGTGATTCCGCTTTGTCCGGAATATATGTACTCGTCTTGTTGTTTGCTACGCTCATACGGTATGTTGCTACAGCAGCTGTCGTCTGTCCTCTTTACTGATTGCCGTTCTCCGTCTTTTGGTTTTATCCTTCCACCAAACATTCCTTTACCTTTTTACTCAGTCCACCAGTTTCTTTACTTCCCTTTATACCGTCGCTTTAAACTTTATCTTTCGGTCTTTATCTTATCTTCACTCAGTATCTGTTATCTGGTACACCTTGTTAACCTTTATCTTCATGTCGGTTCTTCGCTCACTCAGTCCACTACTTTTACTCAGTATCGGCAGGTTATCCTAAGGTCAACGAACAGTTTAAAGAGGCTTCTATTCATTCACTCAGTACACTGAACTACTGCTGAGTCTTTGTACACTTGGTTAGTACTGTGAACCTATGCTTAAAGGAGGTCTCTCCCTTGCTTTCTGTTCGGGAAGAACTGCTTCAGGAATCCGTGTATTGGCATCGTTTAGAGACAAGGACCAGGCACGAGAAACTACATGGTCAATAAGGACTCCTGCTATGCTACGGTTGGTAAGTGACCAAGCTTCAAACCCAGTTTTTGCTACTGCATCTTCCCTCGTACCTTCCAAACTAGCTTATGGGTATACGTTAGCACTTACACTATTCCTCCTATACTCCCCTTATAAGCCATACCCGGAAGTCCTCTAACTGTATATCCCCTATCATGGCTGCTACACGCTGAACACCTCCTCCTGACCTGTTTACTTGTAGTTCCCCTCTTGTGACTGATCCTTCAAGTTACGTACCAGGTTGTACATACAGACCGAACCGCCAGTAGACTTTTGCTTAGTACCCTGTACCACCACCGTTACGACCTACCGTATAACTTTTATCTTAACTACTTTTTATCTTACTCACACCTCTACTACACAGACCGCCTGACCTCCATCGTGTCGTCTACTACCAGACCGCTTTCGACTACTACTATCCGCGCACACGTCACTCGTAGAAAAACATCACATCATCCGCGACAGCTCATAGTACGAACAGTGGTCAGGGACAGTGGAAGCAGAGACTTAACTATAGAAGTCCACGTATCGTCGAGTCCTGGGGAGACCATGTAAGGAATTATGAGGTAGGTGAAGATGGTACAGATGTGGGTATGGTCTTCTGGGTTTAGGGAAACTAAAAGTTCGCCGAATGTTACTCGACGTAGTCGCACAGCACCAAAATCTCCAACGGAACGCACGACTCTCCTCTTCGTCTTCCTTACTGACCGTGTTGTCCAAGTTGTCTATCTACAGGTCCACGTGTGGAACTTGGTACTACAGTGATCGGAATACTGACGTAGGGAAAGGGGGGGATGATGAGTTTTTGTGCGGTGAGGACGGTGAGGACGACTGAAATTACCGCTGTCTCTTTTTTCCTACTCGGAAGAACTTGAGAACATTTGAGATAGAACGGGACACGGGTTGAGTGAAACGGTTACTAGTGCGTTTTCCAGGAGACCCGGGACAGTAAGTACCTTAGTCCAACACGAAGTAGGAAACGGTGTACGCAGAAGCTTTACCTTTAATCTTGACCAGGTGGGATGGGTAAGATGGACCCAGAGAAAGCTCTTCCGTAAGTCCAGTTGTAAGAAGGAAGGGGTACTTCTTTTGATGACGGACCTGGTTTGATCTCAGCGCAGTTATGATAGTCTTAACAGCATGGTAACTACTGATATAGTTACTCAAACTTCTCGACCAGCTCTTCAGACCTATACTTCTTTGTCCCGGAGGGAACAGTACTTTAAGGTGGGTACCAGAACTGGGAAGGTAGGTCTCAGTCTAACGATTATACCAACTTCCTGCGGGTAGCCTGTTACTGGAAAGGCTTACCAAAAGTCACCGATCCTGTTAGAGTGTTTCACGACGATTACTTCGGAAAGTTTCGTGGAGTGCGGGATGTGGCTTATGAAGATGGGTAGGGAGAGGACAGAGACAACCACAGTTGGTGGTTTTGGGTGTGGGTGGAGTGGCTAGCCTTAGTCGTGGTGTCGAAGTTCGTCAGGGTGGATAACGATGGTACCCACGGGTTGGTCACCGTTACCTCCATCTACGACGAGCGGCAGTAGTTGGGTCAAGGGAACAGACAGTATCCACACCTTTTGGTCCGGTGAAGCAAGCTCTTACAGGAGTCCGGAAACTACACCTGGTACTGACGACTTCTCTTCCTGCTTACCTAACGGGTGAACGACAGTAGGTGACTAGGATCTCAACGTTCGGGATAGTTCCTTCTGTTAGGTCTCGGAGTCCTTCCTCTTCTCCTAAAACACAGTGCGTCGTCCACTTATCACACGGGGACGACGGTTAAGGGTTAGTAAAGCGAGGTGACGACATATTAGTCCATTTGTTACTTATGTGTCTAAGTCTTGGACTAAGGAGTCGATGCCTCTGGCTTTACGATCTGTGTGTTGGGAATTGAGGAGGGGGTAGAGTATGAACAAAGGCAGTATTTTTTTACCCTTGCTTTGGAAGGACGTGTCATACAACAACGAAGGTGGGGTTCGGGTTTGAGGGAGATAGAGGGTCAGTTCCAAGTTTGGTGTCTATGTCGTCTCTAGTTCAGCCAAGTGCGAGATGAACTGAGACCACGGTGACCAAACAAATAGCTGAGTCCTAAACAAGTCCTTTTGACGGAGTGACGTGCTGGTGAGAGAGCAGGATAAGGCCACATGTTACAACTACCGAGTGGGTTACTTAGACCTAGGTAGTGACTTCAACAACTAGATTAAGACGCCATGTTTCTGGTAAGGCTCTCTCGACGTAAGCGACAATGGATGGATCCCGCAGTTGTATACTAGGAACCGATGTGGACCGAGGCCCTGGTGTTGGGTCTTCAACTGACCTTCAGAGTCCTTCATTTCTACTACGTGACAGGAGGGGTCACGGTTCTCCCAGTAAAGTACTTGTTTTCAACTGGGCTAAAAGGCCACTATGCCAAGTTATCTGGCACACTCTGCGAGCACTATTTAAGCAGCAACATATTACAGAGTCACCAACTGACGAACAGCCTGTAACAGCCAAGGAGATGGCATAGATTGCGATGAGTTTGCAGCGAGTTTGTGGTGGCGATTTCACAAAAGTGAGGTAGGAGCCGCTTTCATGAAATCGCAAAACTTGCAAAATCGTTCAGAGTTTGCAAATGAAATCGTGACTGAAATCGCCATGAAAACGCATGGAATAAGCCTGCATGAAACACCCTACTATCTCCTCAACTAGTTTGCTCTCGATCCCACTGGCCCTCTGGTGTGTCATTGTTATAGCAGCTCCTTCGTGATTGTCCACAACAGTACACACAATACCAGTGGATGTAGGTTCAGTGATGCATATGCCTCTTGGTATTAGTATTAGTGGTGCAGATTTAAGGCTGGTAGTCAATCCTTCACCAGCTTGAAGACTCTGCACATAGGCAGATGGTTTCCAGGCACACTCACTGCAACATGGGGCCTCAGGTGAGTTCTCAAAACCTTCCAAAATGTTGGTGTGAGCTGAAGGGAGTGCAGGGGGTGTCATTAAGGTGCTTGCAGGAGATCCATTTGAGGTGCTTGGAGCCAAACATTCAACATTTATCCACTCCCCCTTGAATGGTGTGCTCCCAGGTACAAGTATGTAGTCTTGATCAAATTTGATCTTGCGTTCCACTGATACTGATTTCTTATCAGGCCAGTATATCCACAACCCTTTGCTTTCACTGTCAAAACCAACCCATTGTCCCTCCTTTGCCTTTCCATCCAATTTATGTTTCTCCATGTTGTGGACCCAAACTTTTGTTCCCCACTCCTGTAATTCAGAAATATCATGCTTCTGTCCAGTGAGTGCTTCATGAGCAGTTTTATTATCCAACACTTTAGTCGAGGTTCTGTGTTTTTTAGCCAAACAGCATGCTGAAGCACCTCCCCCCATAGATTCTTTGGTAATCTGCTTGCATGCAACATTGCACACACACACTCAAGTAAAGTATGATTCAAACATTCTGTGACCCCATTCTGGGAAGGTGTGTCATGTATGGTAAGTTTTTGTACCGGTCCTTGAGCTGCAAGGTGAGTGCTGAACTTGTCACTGAGGTATTCTCCTCCTCAGTCAGATCATAAGGTTTTGATGGATGCACCATGTTGCATTTTCAACCAAGCTTCAAAGATCAGGTACACTTCAAAGGCATTTCCTTTATGAGTGAGAAGGTGAGCTGATGTATGTTGGCTTTTGTCATCCGTGAAGCTGATTTAGTAGGCCTTACTCCCCATTGGTTTAATCTGAGACGGTCCCCATACATCTGTATGCACTTCATCACTGAGTTCTCCTGCTCTCCTGCCTTCTCTCTCTTGTGGTACAGGTTTACATGTCACGCAAGAATCACAAGATACAGCTGTAAGTTCCGAGTTGTCTAATTCAATTCCTGTTACCAGACCATCTTTGACAAGTTTTTTAGCAGCTTCAGGTGTGATGTGTCCCATCCGGTGGTGAAAATCCATGACAGTAATTGTTTCAGTTGCCACATTAGCACTGGAATGTGCTGACTCCTTTCTCTCAACTTGATACATGCTGTTTCTGTAAACAATGTGCCCTGCAACATTTTTTTCTTGTCATGAATTGTGCAGTCTCCACCTTCAAAAATGGCTGGGTAACCAGCATGGTCAATGAGCCCAACAGACACACATCATTTTGATATCAGGTTATAATATGTCTTTAAGTATAATCACTGTTTCTAATTTCTCATCCAGGACCTTGATCTTCATATCTCTGCAACCAATAGCATGGAAAGTTGCTTTATTAGCAGCATTGATGGATTTTGGGGCAACTGGCATGTAGTTATTGAGTAGATGTTTGTAAGGTGTCATGTGATGGGTAGCACCAGAATCATATAGTTTGAGAATTTGTCCTGATGGTATGGGCTGGGAGATTGTAGCTGCAGCAATATTGATGGATGTGAATGGAATTTTACCCTCGTCTTCAATAGTTGACCAAGTATTGCTGATGACACTGCTGCTGTGGTACTTATCACCATTATTGTCAGAGATGGCTGTTAATCCTGGCAATTTGTCATTGCTACTGTTATCTGAAATGGTTTGTAGTTCTGGCATGTTCTCATCATCAATAGTTTCATCCAGACTGTATGTATCATCTTCAAAGAATTCTTTGAGAAAACCATCAGAGTCATTCAATATTGCTGACCAGCATCCATCTTCAACATTTTTGGCTGTCACATTCACCAACTTGCCTTTGCTCTTCTTAGAGTGCAGGCCTTGACCCTCCTTTCCTCTGCCTTTAGCCCAACAGTTGGCCTTCATATGCTCCTTCTTGTGGCAATTGAAGCATTCGATGTCTTTGGATTCCTTTTTTACATCTCCCTTCCTACGATTGTTACTTCCAGCATAGAGTGTGATATCTTTATTTTTGCCATTATATTCGGAATGAACTTTGCGCTTATTGTGGTCATCAATAGCTTTGGCAATGTAGTCAGTTGGCTTGAAAGGCTTTCCAAGATGCTGAGCTGTGTCACTGATGATTTTTAGAGGTCAAGAATAGGATTCCAGGAGGGATGACAATATTATTGTGAAGTAATCTTTGTTGCTGGGTTTAGCTCCCATTCCAGCAAGACATTCAAACATAAGGTTTAGTGATTCAAGATGTGCACGAATGTCATCATCTTCACTAACCTTCTCCATCATTCACTTTTGCAAGTCAACTTGAATCATATGAGATTTGCCTTCAAATTCGTCACAGATGGCCTTCCAGGTCTTTGTAACCATTGTGCAATGATGAACCTTCATCAACATGGAATCTCCAATAGCATTTCCAATTTGCATATGAGCAACAACACTCTCACTATGAATTCATTTGTTGAGTCAAAGCCTGTAGCCTGTATATGCCTTCTTATGGTCATCAGTCCATGCAGATGTGTCAGGTGCACTGTAGGTCAGCTCAACAGGATGGAGATTCATTCCATCGAGATGACCTTCCAGGGAATGGGCAGCAATGGACCAAGTCATATGAGTTTTGTATGCAACCCAGTTTGTACCATCACTAATTTTGGAACCTTGAAGAGTGAGTCATCTTTGGATGTGATGGACATTGATTCAGACATTGAACTCTCAGGGCCCATAACCTGTTTAGATAAGACTATGGCTATTGCAAATAAACTTCAGTTATTGTGACTAGCAATACTGAAGTGTCTACTGTTACATTGTAGATACTTAAGGGAAAACAAACAAATTATAGTGAGACAATGTTCATACATTCAGTTTTCATTTTGAACTCCTATCTGATATTGGCAAGGACTCATCATGCTTGCCATTCCAACACTCTTCCCCTATTATTTTACTTCTCAAATAAACATTGTGATAACATTGATGTATCAATGTGCACTCCAGATCCCATAGATGTATGCTGGAGATTGACCAGAGGCATGCCCAGTCTACCAGGATTTCTGTTCTGGGAACACCTGGCAGATGTTGACCAAATAAGTACACATAAGGAGTTATTAGCCTCAATATAAAGCTTACCTATTTTGCTGTCATAAGTCCTAACACCTTGCCTTCCAACCACCATGTCCTCTGCAGTGTCCTCTGACAACAAGGTGTCCACCAATACCTCACTTCACATGAAATTGCCCAACTGCAATGTTCACTTCAGAATCAGGAGTGCACATGGCTGTGAACCCATCCAGGTCAAGATTGTTCCTATGTGTTAAAGACCATATTGCTTTTCACTGGAGTTGTGGAAAACGTCAGAAATATCAGAATATTGGGATCGGACAGGCTTGGCTTCAACTTATGGGTTGCGCCTTCTTGGATTCTCGTGCCCTGGTATTTCGGATTTCTTGACAAGTTGGAATTTGGAGAATGTCGGAATAGTCAGAGATCTATGGAAGGATCAATGACAAGACAGCTAGTCAAGACTTAACTAGTATTTTCGGAAAAACATGGGAGAAAATCAGAGAAGAGTGGAATAGTGTTTGAAGAGGATTAAAGGTAAGGATTAGCTTTTCGGTAAAAATCGGAGTTTAGACCGGAGATAAGGGGTTTCGGGATGTCAGAATAAAGATGATCAGAATACAATCAATATGCGAGACTCATCATATAAGTCAATATACGTGATAGGCAATATGACCAATGATAATGAACAATCAATACTCAAACTAGAGAAAGAGATGTACAACAAGCATATTTAAGGAATAACTGAGAATGCCGAACCGGAGACATAACAGGTAATGATATGAGATATGGAATTCTGAGACGGGGTGAATATGGAAACGAATATGAAGTCGGAGATAGGACATATGGATATAAGATCAGGAGATTGATCTCTGAAGGATGACTAAGGATGTTTAAATGGAGATTTTGGAGAAAGTCGGAAAAAAGGCTTATCAGAAAAGGAGATTGTCAGAAAGGAGACCTCATTGTCGGAAAGGAGATATGTCGGAAAGGAGATTGGCGGAAAGGAGATTGTTGGAAAGAGATTGTCAGAAAAGGAGATTTGTTGGAGATTGTCAGAGGAGGAGTTTCGGAGATTGTTGGAAAATGAGAGAATGGATATGGGTTCTAACCAGTATCTCTCCCTTGCGTAATGCCGAGCCCTCGAGGCTTTACTGTCTTGCCCACGACCCTAATTTTAGGCATTGGGTGGTATGTGGTGGCTGTGATTTGCAATCTTTGCATATATATGTGGGTGAAGTAGTGTAGACTTGCTTCAGAGAAACTCCTTGAGTTGTTATTCCCTTTGCGCTCTATTCCCACAATCGTGATTAGCTTGGGTAAAAAACTTGTGAATGAGCTTGTGGAGATTGCATGGGGACAGAAATGGCTTGAGGTGAAGTGGCGGAATACAAGTGGAAAGCAGGAAAAGTGGTAAGGATAGGGATTTTGGGC
Organism: Ramaria rubella; assembly: GCA_015039355.1. Lineage (NCBI taxonomy): Eukaryota > Fungi > Basidiomycota > Agaricomycetes > Gomphales > Gomphaceae > Ramaria > Ramaria rubella. The sequence goes on from MU134719.1 coordinate 60,764, forward strand.
CAGAGGTAATCATAGCGTGAAAAGGCCATGTCGGAAAAATGTCAGAAAATTGAGGAATGGAGAAAACTGGAGGTGCACTGTGCATTGTCAAGCCCACAGGCTATCCTGCACAAACACGGATTGGAAAAATGGAAGGGTCCTGAAGGGTCTGCCACAAGTGTGTGTGTTATGGTGCCAGATCAGACGTGAGGTTGGATTGGGTCAGAACTCTCCTTTACCAAAATCGGGGCTGCAATATTTGGAAATGCACGGAATATCGGATGAGTTGGAAATCGGAGATCCAAAGACTGATCTATACAGGCATTGGCTTCAACTTATGGGTTGCACCCTCTTGGATTTCTAGTGCCCTGGTATTTCAGATTGAGACCAGACGGATGTATCAGGGTTCTGATGATTGGGTCTATTCAGAAAGGGTCAGTGACAAATAGTATGTTAAGACTTATCAGAGATGAGCGAGGGATTTCAGATATTTGGGATCAGAATAACCAAATACGGGAGGGGGTAGGGTTAATGATAAATGAATATCGAGCAAGGGTTTTGGCTTTACGGGAAAGCAAGTGTAATCAAAGAATGGGTTTTGAAATGCCAAGAATGTCGGAATCGGAGTAATCAGAATAATCAGAATAATCAGGATAAGGATTGAAGGATTTTAAGGCTTGTTGTGGATGAGAAGGATATTGCAGGTTGTAGCGAGATAACAAGTTTTAACGAGATATAATGAAGTGCAATGAAGATGTAATAGGAATGTAATGAGGATGTAACCAGATATAATGAGGTATAACGAAAAATATGTATGCTAAGGAAGGCTTGAACAAAGAAAGCGTATTTAAAGGAACATGTGGAATTCCGAAATCAGAAACAGAAAGATAAGGGTGCGATACAGAGTTCCGAAATCAGGGCAAATATGGAGATAGAGATAAGACGTATGGGGAGAAGTAAAAATAGGATCATGACTGAGAATGATAAATGGGTCATATCAGAAGTAAGCGGAAAGGGCTTATCGGGATGCGGAAAACATCGGAACAACGGAAGTCAGATCTGGGATCTAACAGTATCTCCCTTTTACAGCCAAGCCCTTGAAGGCTGATTACACTATTGAATGTCATGGGAATTTTGGGCTTCGGTTATCCATAAAGGCTGAGATCTTGGATTGGATATATATAGGGGAAACAGTTTGTGGAACTACAAAAAATGTTTTGACTCCCCACCACCACCACTACTCAAAAAAATGCCACTGCGTACTAGGTCACCGTCTCCTGCCCGGTCCATTATCGACATTAGCTCTGGCGATGAACTCACTGCCGAAGTGAAGGAATATGAGCAGAAAAAGGCAGAGTTGGAGTTGAGAATGTGGGAAAGGGCAAAGGCAAAGCGGGAAAAGCAGGAGAGAGAAGCGGCAGACAAGCAGGATCAGGATCGGAAGGACAAGGAAGATCGGGATCTGAAGGACAAGGAAGATTGGGATCGGAAGGAGCAGGAGGATCAGGATCGGAAGGAGCAGGAGGATCAGGATCAGAAGGCGAGAGAGAAGGAGGATGATGATCAGCAACAGAAGGAGGAAGCCAACTGAAGGAAGCAGAAGGAGGTGGTGGATCGGCAGAAAGCCAAATTGACACAAATGGTGCGGGAGGAGTTGAGGCAGGAGGAGGCCCGACTCAAGAAATTGTCAGTAAGTAGTTGCTTTTTGTATGTGATTGATGGATTGTGACAGAAGAATTGGACTAGCTGGAGAAGGCCGATCGCGAACGGAGAGCCGACCGGATTCCAACAGGTACATCAGAAAATGCAGCAGGCCGACAATGTCACCTCAAGGAGGTATGGTCAGAGGCCGATGAGTACGAGGATCGGTGTGTCCTTTGTCAGATGCAGGGTTTGGAATGCATCGACAAGGAGTGGAAAGGCAGAAAATCGCGGCTTGCATCCAGTGCCAGATTGACTGGAAAAAGTGCACCAAGCCAGGCGATGCGGATTTTGTGGTGGAGATGGCAGGCAAGTCGTCATTGTTGATGCAGAGGCGGGATCAGGCAGAGAACGCGGAAGCGGGGCCAGGCAGAGAACGTGGAAGTGGGGCCAGGCAGAGAACGCGGAAGTGGGGCCAGGACCGGCGACAAAAAGACGTCGGGCGGAGGCAGTCACAGATCACGAAGTCGGGGCAGTCTCAGGGAAAGGCAAAGGCAAGGAGCAGGGAACAGAGGACGACATGGAGGATGAGGCAGAGGATGCAGGGCTCGCGGCAGATTTGTGGGCTCCGCAAGACTATACACAGCCTCACAAAGTGGCTGCGCTACAATATGGAGGGAATGGTGGCTTTCAATGACTCGTTGAAGACATCACACAGGATCACAGAGATCAAGTACAAGTTCTGGAAAAAGCAGTGGGAGGCATACCACGGGGTGTTGGGGTCGCAATGGGACTTGGAGTCAGAAGCCAGGTCGAAAAATGAGGCGGAAAATGTCAGGCCACAACCTGAACTGGAGGAGGAGTCGGCAAAGGGGAAGGGCAAAGCAAAGGAGGTGGATGGCGACAGAATGGACATCGATGTCGTTCTGGAGGTACCAGAGAAGGAGGTTTTGGAAAAGGCAGAAATCACCAAGGACCTGGAGAAGGAGATTCCGGAGGTACTGGGGAAGGAGATTCCAGTAGGGGAGGAATTTGCCCAGGAGCCAGAGGTGGACATCAGCGAGAAAATGGCAGATTCGGAAAATGTGGCTTCGGACAAGCCAGATGAGGAGGAGGCAGGAAAGACAGCAGGGGCTGAGGCGGAGGCCAATAGGCTGGAAGATGAAACTATGCAGTAGATAGCAGTTGACAAAATGAATCGGAAAGTGAAAAGTATCATAAAGTAATTCAGAAATGTTTCGGCAAAGTAATATAGTGAGTTAAGCAATGAAGTCATTTTAAAATCGGAAGGAATGAAGTGATTGGAAAAATAGAAAATGGTGAGTCAAGGATCTTTTAGTTAAGTTAAAGGATATCGGAGGTTGGAGTAGTGTGGAATTGGAGGAAAATCAGGGATCCGACTTGGGATTGGGATTGGACTTGTAAGAAATTGTGAAGATGTTCAGAAGAACTGGAAATATCAGAATGTGAAAAGGCATAGATGTCAAAGAGTTTGTGAAATGTAAAACGTTGTAAGGATGAGACGTGGGTGGAAGTGTTGTTTTTGGAAGTTGTTGGAGGAAGTCGGAATAGGGGAGGGATGATTGGGAAGATTGTTATCAATATGGTGGCTACTCCCCTTTCAAGGTAGACATCCCATCGTCTACATCAAACATCAGGAAGGAGTAGACAAGGCATTGGAGTATCGGAGGTCTGCAGGATTTTTTTTTTTTTTTGGGTTTTCCAGGAAGTAAGGGTGTTTCTTGGAAATTCCTAGATAAAGTGGTCTTGTTGTTGTCCCATTGAAATTGTTGTAATCACAGATTACCGAGAAGTTCAGAGAATGTCGGAAGGTTTGAAACTTGAAAAGTAAATGTATTGGGATTTATCGGGATTCTTCGGAAAAGGGGTTAAAGGAAGAAGAGAGTCGAAGTTTGGAAATAATGAGGTTTTGGGAACAAAAAAGTTGTTCGGGGTGAAAGGAAGAAGCGCGTGGAAGAGGAAAAGGTGTCAGAACAGCCCATGAAGGCAATAGATAACAAGTCTACAGAACATTGTCGAAGAAGGCAAAGAAAAAGTCCTAATGGTATGAAGAGGTCTGAATCAATCGGATAATCATTCTGCCCATAGGCAGAACATTTACCCAATATGGAAGAATGATTATCCAAGGGATAAACTCTTATCCATTGACTTTTTCATTACCTTTTCAGTTCAGAAAACTTGTTATATATTGTCTATGGGTGATGATTATCCAAGGGATAAACTCTTACCATTGACTTTTTCATTACCTTTTCAGTTCAGAAAAACTTGTTATATATTGTCTATGGGTGAATGATTATCCAAGGGATAACTCTTATCCATTGACTTTTTCATTGCCTTTTCGGTTCAGAAAACTTGTTATATATTGCCTATGGGTGAATGATTATCCATTGGATAAACATTTATCCATCAGGTTTTTCCTTGCAAAAACTAAAGAAAAATGTTGGATTATTCATTGGCTAATAGTTTTGAAAAATCTCATGAAAATCTCATATATTTTACTAATTTTCTCACCTTTTTTCTACTCTGAAATCTTGGATAAATTTTGGTTCTTTTCTGTTGAAAATGTCAATGAAAACCAAGATTGTCCTTGCATTTTTGTGGCATGAAATCAATGAGTAAATTCATTATTTCTCACATTTTACATCCATTTCCCATGCCTAGAAATGTGAAGTATGTACCAGATTTTCAGGTCCTAAAACTTGATAAAAAAGCAACATTTTTGGGAAAAATTTTCAACCAGAACAGTGAATGAATAATCTGTAAGGAAAAAGCATTTTTATCACATTTTTTACATTAAAAATATGCTCATGCCCCCAGTGTGTAAGGATGAGATGTGGGTGGAAGAGTTGTGTTTGGAAGTTGTTGGAGGAAATTGGAATAGGGAAGGGATGATTGGGAAGATTGTTATCAACATGGTGGCTACTCCCCTTTCAAGGTAGAGTCCCATTGTCTACGTTGAACATCAGGAAGGAGTAGACAAGGCGTCGGAGTATCGGAGATCAACAGGATTTTTGGGTTTTCCAGGAAGTAAGGGTGTTTCTTGGAAATTCCTAGATAATGTGGTCTTGTTGTTGTCCCATTGAAATTGTTGTAATCACAGATTACCGAGAAATTTGGAGAATGTTGGAAGGTTTGAAACTTGAAAAGGAAATGTATGGGGATTTACCGGGATGTTTCAGAAAAGATGTTAAAGGAAGAAGAGAGTCAAAGTTTGGGAATAATGAGGTTTGGGAATGTAAACATTGTTCAGGGTGAAAGGAAGAAGTGTATGGAAGAGGAAAAGGGTGTTGGAAGAGCTGGTGAAGGTACTTGATATTTGGTCTAGAACCTTGTGGAAGAAGGGATGGGTATTGTCCTAATGGTTTGAAGAGGTCTGAATCGATCAGAAAATGTAGGTTGGAAAATGTGCGGATGCTGCATTCATGGAAGGAAGGGGTTTAACAATGGCATTTGAGGAAATTTGTTATGAGTTCCGAAGGTGGTTTTGCCGGTTATTGTCCCATGATGCAGAATTTGATATTGGTGACTGGACTTTGGATTGGAGTAACTGTGTGCATCTTAAATAGTCGGATTCAGAAAATCTGGAAGTCAGAGGTCAGAGAACTAAATCTTGGAAATGGAAGGATGTCTTGAAGCGGATTCGGTGTTC
>MU134720.1:3174-29997 GCA_015039355.1 Ramaria rubella
AAGAGGGACAACAAAGATAGATTATAAGGGTAAAGGAAGGGGGGGGAGGGGGTGAAGATGTTGACCGTGAAGATAAGTACTAAATTCGCGGGCCACTGCACACGTTCAACCTTGGATGGACCCGATGCAGTATCCAGTGCACTGAAGGCAAATTCGCGGGTCTTGCAAGTCAGTCAAGTCTCTGAAAGGAATTAATCATCAGCGGAGTCGTCACCCTCAGGAATCCGAAAAGAGAAACCTAAGGGTAGACGGTCCATACATAGGAACGGACATCGGAAGGAACTTGAATATATGAAACCTAAGGGTAGACGGTCCGAGATCACACTATAAGGTGATGGGGGTCTCCAACGGGAATATCATCTTTTCGGACGGTTGAATGGCCTGACCAGTGACAGTGGAAACAGAGACTTAACTATAGAAGTCCACGTGTCGACGAATCCTGGGGAGACCATGTAAGGAATTATGAGGTAGGTGGAGATGGTACAGATGTGGGTATGGTCTTCTGGGTTTAGGGAAACTAAAAGTTCGTCGAATGTTACTCGACGTGGTCGCACAGCACCAAAATCTTCAACGAAACGCACGACTCTCTCTTGTCTTCCTTAATGACCGTGTTGTCCAAGTTGTCTGTCTACAGGTCCACGTGTGGAACTTGGTACTACAACGATCGGAATACTGACGTAGGGAAAGGGGGGGATGATGAGTTTTGTACGGTGAGGACGGTGAGGACGACTGAAATTACCACTGTCTCTTTTTCCTGCTCGGAAAAACTTGAGAACATTTGAGATAGAACGGGACACGGGTTGAGTGAAGCGGTTACTAGTGTGTTTCCAGGAGACCGGGACAGTAAGTACTTTAGTCCAACACGAAGTAGGAAACGGTGTGCGTAGAAGCTTTACCTTTGATCTTGACCAACGGAATGGGTAAGATGGACCCAGAGAAAACTCCTCCGTAAGTCGCGCTGTAAGAAGGAAGGGGTACTTCTTTGATGACGGACCTGGTTTTGAACTCAGCGCAGTTATGATAGTCTTAGCAGCATGGCAACTACTGATATAGTTACTCAAACTTCTCGACCAACTCTTCAGGCCTATGTCTCTTGTCCGGAGGGAGTAGTACTTTAAGGCGGTACCAGAGTTGGGAAGGTAGGTCTCGGCCAAACGATTATACCAACTTCCTGTGGGTAACCTGTTACTGGAAAGGCTTACCAAAAGTCACCGATCCTTTACAGGTGTTCGTGCACGACGATTACTTCGGAAAGTTTCGCGGAGTGCACGATGCGGCTTATGAAGATGGACAGGGAGAGGACAGAGACAACCACAGTTGGTGGTTTTTTGGGTGTGGGTGGAGTGGTTAGCCTTAGTCGTGGTGTCGAAGTTCGTCAGGGTGGATAACGATGGTACCCACGGGTTGGTCACCGTTACCTCCATCTACGACGAGTGGCAGTAGTTGGGTCAAAGGGAACAGACAGTATCCACACCTTTTGGTCCGGTGAAGCAAGCTCTTACAGGAGTCCGGAAACTACAAACCTGGTACTGACGACTTCTCTTCCTGTTTACCTAACGGGTGAACGACAGTAGGTGACTAGGCTCTCAACGTTCGGGATAGTTCCTTCTGTTAGGTCTCGGAGTCCTTCCTCTTCTCCTAAAACACAGTGTGTCGTCCACTTATCACACGGGGACAAGAGAGATAAAAGGGAGATGGGGATAGAAAGGGTGAACATGAATAAGAGAGGAGAATAGGAGAAGGAGAATAAAAAGGAGCAGTATGAGGGGTTCCCCTTACAATTAGCCATGTGATCTGAGGGCAGAATCCATCATCCATGCATGGAATCCACCCCTGGAGCAGAGTGGCACGTGGAATCCCCATGGAATCCACTTTCACCACGTGATCTGAGGGCAGAATCCACCATCCAGACATGGAATCCACCCCTGGAGGACATTCGCAAGAGGAACCCCCATGGACTCCTCCTCTGGACAACCTCGCTTTTGGTCACCAGTTTGACACATTCATACATCACAACCTACACAACTCTGAAACTTGTGGCCAAAGCATTGCTTCGATTCCCCATGGCAAGGAATCAATTGTGACAAATTTTCCAATTTACTGACCACTTTCCCAGTGAGAAAACGGTGAACAAACTGCTGTTTTGCTCACTAGTAGCAAGGAAGCAAAAAATTATGAAAAAATTCAAAATTTGCCCAAAATTTTTCCCATGTGCAAACTGGGGACAAAGTCTTGTTCGCTCACTGGTTGTGTGTTAGGAAGATTGTGAGAAAATTCACAATTTGCATGGCAATTTTCCAGTGAGCAAATTGAGAACATATCCATTTTTTTCCAGGCAATTTGTTTCACATTTTCTCCCCTGGGAATTGGCAGATTTATCACCAAATGCTTGGTGTGAAAATTATGATAAAATTAACAAAAATCCCCTGAATCGTGTGGGGCACAAATCTGAGGCAAATCCATAATTTCCACCCCAATCAAATTATGACTTTGGTCACCATCTGCACCCTCAACAAAGGTTGAGCAATAACACATTTTGTTTTCAATTTTCCCACTGCACAAATGGTGTCAAAATTTGATCTTTTTGCACAATTTTCCCATGCTTTTCTCTAGGTACATTTTGTATCATGTCTCTGGTGTCTGTGTCTCAAGGTAAGTCCACATCAGTGCAACTAGGTGCTTCTGCTTGTGCAGAGTCGCTGCCTCCAGCACTGCATTACTCTGGTGCAGACCTAGCTTCAGACACCTGGAAGAGGGCTCCAGGTGTCCTGGTGTGCGTGGAGTCATTGCTAAGGACACTCAGCCCTCTTCCTCTCCTTTATTCTGACATGTTAACACAGATTAAGAACTGTTTGTCCCAACACCCATGCTGGTAGGTGGTTTGTAATGAAATGGAAAAATGAGTCAGGTGGTCGAAGAAATGAATAGAAATGTGGCAGCGAATTGGAAATAGAAGCCAGAAATAGAATAGAAGTGAGTCACAGACAATAGACCATGTGGAACAATTGGAAATAGAAGTACAGCCAAGAAGTGAGTGAGTCATGTGAGGAAAATGAGTCATAGCCATCCAATAGGATTTGAGTTGATTGTCAAATATCTCCAAGGATGAGTAAGTGAGTTACTTGACTTGATGACAATTCAGAAACATGTGAACCAATTACGACACTTGGATACGAATTTCCTCCAGAAAGAGAACAAAGACGAGTCTTTCTTGATGAAGTCCTTGGGCACATATCTGTAGCAAAGCTCTGTCCCTGGTCCAAACTGTTTGATATCCCAATAGTTCCTGAGTACAATACAATGCCAACCATTGACTGGTTCATAGTTTGGGTCAAAACCGATGATGTGGAAGGGAGCATGGAAGGTTTGATTGAATACCCATATGCAATCATGAATGCGATAAGGAGGATAGGAGGGGAATATTCGGAATGGGCCTTCAGGAGATTCAATGTAGAGAGGATGGTACCGAGGATATTCGACACATGGAGGAGGACTGGATAAATGAGCATCAAGAGGAGAGAGTCAATTAGGAAGTTCAATCCGTGGTCCAACATGTATGTCTGGCTTGGCAACCTTCTGAAATGAATCATGGGATGTTGTGGCAGCAATGCTGGATGGCATATTGAAAATAGAAATGATGAAGAATAGAATGAATGTGGAGATGATGTATCTGACAGACTGGAGGTAGCACAGCAGATGATGGTCTGGCAAAAGATGATGCAGGTAGGCGCGTGTGCAGTGAGCGTCTTTTATAGAGTAGTAGGTGCTGTCGAGTATCATGCTTGTCACCGTGGGTTTATCTGTGGGAAAACTCATGGGTAAGGATCCCATGGGCATTGAGTACCCAATGGGTAATACCCACACAGATCTGGGTATGGGTTGTGGGATTTTGCATAAAACCCACGGGTATTTAGGATCCGTCCTGTTCGCTTATGGTGAGTGTAGCTAGCTACGCTCACCATAAGTGAATGTATTATGTACCCACGGATCAACCCACAAGTAGTCAGAAACTCGTGGGTTTGGATCCATGGGTTCAGATCACCTGGATGCAATACCCATGCAGATCCGAGTATGGGATTTGAAAATGGGAATACCCACAGATCCGAGTCTGGGTGATCTGTGGGTAGACTCGCGGACAGCCCTACTCTGCACTTTTTTTTTTGCCCTCTGGAGGGCTATTTCATTGCCACATGACCTGTAGTTCACAGGCCTATGTGGCATGTGATGGCTCCCCAGGGGAGTTCCGTTCAGATATTGCGGTGACACATGTATGGTTGGTTTACTATAGTATACAATGCTTACTCAGTTCAATCATGTGACTCATATCCACATGACTAACACCATGCAACCAAAATAGTGCAGCAATTCTGGTATGTGAGTCTGTCCATTATATTTCTCATCAATGCCATCTCATAATCCATAATCAGGTTGCAGTGATATATCAATATAAGCACAGCTGGTGGATACTCCTTATACTCTCAGCTTGACTCACATCATCAAGGCTGAGGTACTACCCTGACTAACAAACCATGACAGCACTGTCCCTTACACATGGCCTCAAAATGCCAGGGGCCATGTTTCATGGGTATATAGGTCTTACAGTTTGAAATATAACCAGGAAATCTAAAGTTGTACTGTTTCTCTAAACTGTAAGGGGAACCCCTCATATTCTTCTTTTTATTCTCCTTCTCCTATTCTCCTCTTTTATTTATGTTCACCTCTTCTGTCCCCATTTCCCTTTTATCTCTCTTTTCTCCCTGTTGTTTCTATCCAATATTCCCATTTCCTTCCTCCCCTCCTCCTTCCTACTCACTTCTACAGCTGGCACTTCTATTCGTGATTTAAGCGCCCGCTTACATGTGCAAGTTGGAATCTACCTGGGCTATGTCATAGGTCACGTGACTTCTGTTTTAAGCGCCCAAAACATTCAGTCAGTTTGGAGTCTTTCCTTAGTTAGTAGTCACCTCAGCAGTGGGAGTCCTTAGGCTTTTCTCTTTGGATTCCCATCTGCCAGGTATGTATCCTTGCCTGTAGCCTTCCTTGAACTTATATACTTTGGATTCCCATCTGCCAGTGTTCAGTGTGATATTCCACTTCCCCTGGAGGTTGCCCTTATATAAACTCTCAATAAAAATATACCCAGTGTCGAAATGTTTGTGCTGCCACAGGTGAGCAGAGTGAGACTTTTGGGTAGAGCTGTGGGAACAGCTTGAGGGTTTACAGCAAATAATATGTCAGTTTATTAGAAAATGAGATATAATCAAACAACCCGCAAGGTCACCAAAGAAAGGGAACAAAGCAGATGATAAAGCACTCGTCCAATTACATGCTCACTGACACACCCAGGCCTCATAATTACTGATGAGTCAATAGACAGCACATAAGGATTTCAAACAATAGAGCTCAGGGGTGGGATGTGGACTTAGCTTTCGCCTGATTGACTACTACATGGGACTGATTAGGGGCGCATTTATCTGAATGTGGAAGTACATAGCAGCAGTCAGTGTCACAATGAAAGTTCAATACAGATATGAATACCCATTATCTATTGTAGGAGCTCACTTGTATCTGCTACCAGTGTATCAACTACCAGTAAGAACTGTGAGACAACGAGCTGCCTGAGACCCCAAGCCTATGGCAAATGGTACATGTACGCATAGATATAGTGTAAGTGTGAACAAATAGGAATGAAGTATGCATTATAGCTTGAGTAATATGATAATGCTATTACACATTTGCCACATTCCCAAGCAAACCAGTACAATTATTATCTCAAATGAACAAGTATGGACCCCTATGGGCCAGCAAGATTGTTGCCACGTGGATGTAGCCAACAGTTGTCAAAAAATTAACAACAACACCCAACATACATATTAAAAATTCACATAAAAAACAACTATAACTGGTAACTACCATCGGAACCCAAACTGTGAATAATATTATAACTTATTCACCACTAAACAGGTGAAATGAACTGTGAGAATTTGGTGCCAAAAATATACGATTTTTTGAACAGGCCTGTAATGTGACTAGAACGATTCTAACTCCACTAACGCTACATAGGGAATCATAACTGACAGCTATTTTGGAGAGCCAAGTACCCTATAGCCACCATCTCACACCTGCTTGACATCCTCCCTCACAATCTCGGCCTCCGCTACAACATTGCATGCTCCTTTACAGGCATGCTGATGCAGAGCTCTCTTGGACAGAAAGCACGTGAACTCGGTTTAAGGCTGGTCATGCCTGCCTTTCATGGGCATGCACATAACCGGCTATGCCAGCTGTCATTCCATATACTCATGTCTTCCAGATTTGGATTAGAAGACCTCGAAATGTGCGAGTGGGTATTTGCAGCATCCAATGCTGTCGCATGGCTCACACAACATGCAACACCATTTCACCAGTGCCAGTTCATAAACTTGCATTTTTGCCAGTGGGACGCAGACAAATATGAGGGCTTAGGTATGATGTCATTATTCCTCAGATAGAACCTTCACCCAGAATAATTTGTTAATAGGACAGTTTCTTTTGGAAAAATATAAGCAAACCTTACAGACACTCCATGACATGCCAGTGTGCATTGAGACTCTGACCTTGGGTCGAGAAATTGCGGCAAGCTAGTTTTCTACCTGGCGCCAGCAAGAGCATGAATATCTTATATCCAAAAAAACCAAACCAGAATCCAATGTGGCCGCAGTTGAGTATGTCGAGCTTCTCAACCAGTATACTGACGTGAGGTAAGGATTCATGTGTATTCCTTTCGTTTGGCTGCTAAACCATCTAGTAGAACACTTTGGGAGTCTGCATGGAAACTCACTGAGGAGTGCATTCATGAAAAAGACAAGGCACAGCTGTGCCAAGTCTCTCAAGACACATGGGAGGGGGTTTTATTCCTCCAAGGTGAACTTCAGGTTATGGAGGCAAACATGGACCTTGGTGACCGTTGGACATCAGACCATCCTGAATACCAGCAGGCTATGTATTACATTCAAACTTGTAGTTATCAACGTGCCATCAACAAGCTTGAAGGTCTCGTGGCACAGCGGTTGTTTGAGCTTACCAAAGCAAATGTCTTGCAAACCGGTTTGTTTTTAATTACTGAACACTTGAGGCTTCAATTTTAAAGTTGGTGGCCAGGTTACAAGCAATGCATGCACATCTCCCAGGCTTTGAAGGCCTGTTCAAAGGCTATACAGCATGCACTTGCTGCATATAACACTGCTGCAAATTTGCTCCAGCCTCCATGACCAAAACTCACTTGGTCCCAGATTGTTGAGTACAGTACCATCACTGAGTTCAAACTTTTACATCTTGGTGCCCGTGAGGACATCCGCAACTTTGAATGGATGGATTCCCAGTATCGGCAGGTCACTATTTGCCACCTCAAAATGACACAGGCTCAGGAAGAACTCATGCAACTCAATATTGAGATCAAGCATCTGGTGACATGGATTATAGATGAAAGAACTGAGCTGCAAAGGCACATTGAACAAGTTGACCACCACGACCCCATCCTCGTACACGCAATATGAATGTTTACATCTTGCCACATGCGGGTCAACCACAATATTCAGGTCAAATTGCACGAGATTTATGCCCTCAAAGGTTTCACTGGAGAGTCACAGGTGGGATCTAGGGATATTTGGGAGGTGGCAGGGGATCCAGAAGACAGTGACTCAGGTAATGAGGATGAACATGATAGAATAGATGGAGTTTTTGAAGGGTTAGTCAACTTGAGTCTTGATAAATGAAATACACACCTAATTTACTATGAAAATACCAATTGGGATGTTCTGAGTGGCTTGGTATAGACATCACACAATGCGGGTTGATTGTATGCAGTAGTATATGCCATCATTTTGAACACCATTCAAAACAGTGGTGTGGTTTGATGCCTCACAGGCCTCACACCCTTTATATCAAGGATTTTTTTTAGTTTTTATACCAGGGTGACCAAATGTCAAATTGGAGAGGCACTTGTGAATGTACATATGGGAGCCTACAATTTTGGTGACAGTTCAAAACACAATTATGTAAATAATCATCAACTAAACTGCCTCTTTCAACAACTCATTACTTTATACAAGCTAAATCCAGATTTTCCAGTGTCTTCATGAGTTGTTTATATCCCTACGCCTCCAGACATTTTTTCTCAAGCTGGGCTGACAAATCTCCAACCGATACTTACATCAGTCCAGATTTTTTTGCTCTCAACCATCCACCATGCCTTCTTCAACCTCTAAATCAGCCCACAAAGCCCCTTGCCTCACATATTGCCAATGTCAGCTGGCCTGACAGACAGCCAATGCAAACCAATGTGCTATTAATGAAGGGGTCAACGAGGTTCACAAACTCATGCAGAAAGCCACTGAACATCTCAGTAAGAAGTTCAAATGCACGGTTCCTTGGTTTCTCCATCAGTTCTATCAAGGAGGATGTGTTGTGCACCAAAAACATGCTATATCTGTCTTCAAATTGACGTGTTTTGGGAGGGACGCAAAGGGGGTGAGTGCAGTAATTCATCTATTCGCATGTACTGCTGACCTGAATGCAAATATAGATCTGACATAAACAGAGAAGGACCGTTTCCGAGAGATTCAGATTGAAATCAAGAAATTAAATGGGGCAGAGAATGCAAACCTGCTGCCTGTCAACATGCAGCAGTTTCTCAAAGAAAAGGCTGAGGCCTGGAGGAACGAGAAGCACACAGGACCACGAGCAACCACACGCACTGTGGTTCAAGATGCGCATTTGACACTTGACCATGTCTCAGATGAGGTATGTGAACTTCGCAGCTAGTTGAAAACAAGTGTTAGGGATGCATGCCAGATTTGACATTGGACTGTTAGGGTTCACTGGATTTGATGTCGGGGTCAGATTTGGTCAGAACTCTCCTTGACTGAGATCGATGGTCGCAATATTCAGAAATGCGCAGAATACTGGATGACTCAGAAGTCAGAGATCCGAAGACTGATCTATACGGGTGTTGGCTTCAACTTATGGGTTGCGCCCTCTTGGATTTCTAGTGCCCTGGTATTTTGGACTGAAGACCAGAAGTGTTATTGGGGTTCCAATTGATCGGGTCTGTTCGAAGGTCAGTGCTAATGATGCGTTGAGACTTATCAGAGATGAGCAGGAGCTTCGAATATTCAAGGATGGAATAGTCAATGCGGATGGAATAGGGGTAACAATAATCAATATCATGTAAGGGTTAGCTTTACTGGAAAGCGAGTGTGATCAAGGGGGGCTTGGAATGTCAGATGAGGTAGGGTTAGAATAATCAGAATGATCAGGATGAGCAGAATGATCGGAATACTGAACAAGGTTTTGAAGGCCTTATTGCAGGTAGAAGTTTGGAGCGACAAAGTGTAATAAAGGTTGAATGATAGAGGATGGGCGGGATATATCAGGGTGTTACAAGTTATTGGAATAACGAGTTGAGGTAACAAGATGTGAAGGAATTTGATACAATATGATATGATACGATATGATACGATACGATACGATTTACAAGCTAAAGAATCCTGATCAAGAGAAAACATATTTAAGACATGCGGGATTCTGAAATCAGGAACAGAAGATAAGGGTGCATGATATGGAGTTCTGAAGTCGGAGCAAATATGGAAATCAAGATGTGCATGATACAGAGTTCTGAAGCCGGAGCAAATACAGAAATCAAGATAAGACGTACAGGGATAATGTCAAAATAGAATCGTGGCTAAGAGTGATAAATGGAGACATGTCGGAAATAAGTGGAAAAGAGCTTATTGGAATATGTGAAACGTCGGAATAACACAAGTCAGATCTGGGATCTAACAACAAGCAATAATTGACTGATATCTAGCTGGCGGCTTTGAATGCACATACTGATGTTGACAAGCATGATACTCGACAGTGCCTACTACTCTATAAAAGACGCTCACTGCATACGCGCCTACCTGCATCATCTTTCGCCAGACCATCAGTCTGCCAGATACATCATCTCCACATTCATTCTATTCTTCATCATTTCTATTTTCAATATGCCATCCAGCATTGCTGCCACAACATCCCATGATTCATTTCAGACGGTCGCCAAGCTAGACATACATGTTGGACCACGGATTGAACTTCCTAATTGACTCTCTCCTCTTGATGCTCATTTATCCAGTCCTCCTCCACGTGTCAAATATTGTCGGTACTATCCTCTCTACATTGAATCTCCTGAAGGCCCATTCCGAATATTACCCTCCTATCCTCCTTATCGCATTCACGATTGCATATGGGTATTCAATCAAACCTTCCATGCTCCTTATCGCATTCACGATTGCATATGGGTATTCAATCAAACCTTCCATGCTCCCTTCCACGTCATTGGTTTTGACCCAAACTATGAACCAGTCAATGGTTGGCATTGTATTGTACTCAGGAACTATTGGGATATCAAACAGTTTGGACCAGGGACAGAGCTTTGCTACGGATATGTGCCCAAGGACTTCATCAAGAAGGACTCGTCTTTGTTCTCTTTCTGGAGGAAATTTGTATCCAAGTGTCGTAATTGGTTCACATGTTTCTGAATCATCATCAAGTCAAGTAACTCACTTACTCATCCTCGGAGATATTTGACAATCAACTGGAATCCTATTGGATGGCTATGACTCATTTTCCCCACATGACTCACTCGCTTCTTGGCTGTACTTCTATTTCCAATTCTTCCACATGGTCTATTGTCTGTGACTCACTTCTATTCTATTTCTGGCTTCTATTTCCAATTCGCTGCCAGATTTCTATTCATTTCTTCGACCACCTGACTCATTTTTCCATTTCATTACAAACCACCTTCCTGTTTTGGTTTTCTGCCTCTCACCGTTAGTCATTTTTCCTGTCTGCTGTTGACGACATCGCTGTATGGCATACTTGCATCGTTTGTTGTTCTGCTCATGTATATAAGGCCTGTTTTGCCTTACTGTACCCCAATTCACCTCTTTCAGTTGGATTCACTCATCTAAGTCTCAAGTCTAAGTTTTCTAAGTCTACTACCACTTCTATGTCTACGTCAAGGCCAGCTTTGTCAATCATGTGACATTTGCTGTTGTCTCTCATCTACGCTTACATCAGTGTATTATGTCATCATCTTCGTCACTGCTACATCTTCATCTTCGTCTTAGTTCTACCTTTGTTGCTGCTGATAGCAAAGCGCACTGAGATGAACACCAGTGTAAGTAGCTGTGCAATGATGACACCGCTACCCACTGTCTTTTGGATCCATTTCCAAAAGTAAACCAACAACATGCAGTCGTTCCTATTTGCTGTCAAAGGGAAAATCGAACACACCTTGGAGGCTTTTATCTGGTGTTCAGAGAAAGCCAACCGTTACTTGTTACACGGGATGAAGAAACACGCCTCGGATATAGCAAAGGAGTTTGAGGCTTACGTCCTAGCTGATCTTGAAGGTACGAAGCTAATGTTATTATAATGGACTGATTGGTTTATTACTGCAAGACATAATACTTAACCATAATGGTCGACTCGCAGAGCTCAAGGGCAACATATGTAGTGCTATTCGGGAAGGCTTAGGTATGTACATGGTGTCATGGCTTCATATAGTGACTTACAGTTAGCTGCTAGTTGCCATCACTGGTGATGCAAAAGCAGTCATGCACTATGATAAGTATGAGAAGCTGATTGTTGTAGAGAAGGGTGTTGAACTTCTCAACTGGCCTGATGATGTGGCATTTCAAATCCCTCCAAAATAGGTTCACTTCAGGGCCTTCATGACCTTCTCACAGCCCTCAAGCATGATGATGCTGACAAACAATGCCACTGGGTGACCCTGGCAAAGGAAGACTGGGAGAAACAGATTGCAGCATATGAGGAAGCTCAAGCAGTGGCTGAGCCTTGGAAGCGAAAGCGCAAGGCACATGCGCCGGTGGAATAGGATGGTAATTCCGATGATGGTGAGCTGAGCAGGGTGCAGGTGAGGCCAGCTAAGAAGTCCAAGAAAATGACAACAGCAGGAAAGGAAAATGAGGGAGCTGGAGCTGGAACAGGCAAGGGGAAGGGGAAACAAGGTGGCCCCAAACCTAAGTTGGCGAACATGACAAACTAATGCCACCTAATGCTGCCTGTCATTGCTGCTGGTGACAAAGGCCTCAACATTGGCAGTGCGAGGTTGGATTGAGTTGAAATCTAACTTAGATAGTTATAAGATTTTTTTTTCTTGTATATTTAATTTACATTTTTGAAGACAATAGGTTACTTGCCGTCTTCAATGACAAGCAGGGCATTTAGATGCACATGTAGGGCTTAGTTGACGGCACAGCTGTGCTCTCCTTGTCAAGGGCTCCCCAGCAGTATTTTATTTGATATTTAAATATTTATTTACAAGGTATATTTCGTGCTCGTCATCTTCGACAATGAGCATGCCTGGCTGGATGTTGTTGTAGTCAACACACTGACATGTGGTGCCACTGTGAACATGGTCACATGATTATCAGCACTTACCAATCCTTAGACGCACACCTCACTCGTGTGGTCTATTAGGACACCCTAGCAATATCCACCTGGGGTTCCCACGTAATGATACCAAGTTAGACGGTGCAACCTGGGCAGTCAGCCCAGCTGGTTAGATAGGCTTCGCAGTAGTATCCTGTACTGCAGTTAATTCTGCCAATATTTCCTGCCCCGGGAAATTCCTAAGGTTTGGATGACACATCCAAAGCCCATCAACGTCTGGACCTCAATGTTCGGCTGATGACATCATGGGTGCCACAGGCACCCACATCACGCATCCACCTGCCGGCACTGTCACCAACAGTGAGCTCAATGCTGGGGCAATTCCAGCTCAATAAAATACAGATAAAAACGAAAAAATTCATAAAAATTCATATAATACCATATAATTATTTGAAAAGAATTCTGGATAGTATACAGCTCCTTTCCAGCAGTAAGCTCACATAAACATAAAAGCCCCAAATATTCTTGAAAATTTAAGCATAGATAGTTGTCTCATCAATATGCTTAGCTTTGCAGTCTTTTTCTGGACACTCTATTAAATATTATATCCATTTCAGCTTGTGCAGCAGCTGGTGCTCATGGTCATCCATCCAGACCACTTCACCAGTGAGTCCTTTCCTTTATTATCTATCCTTCTGACCCATCTATTATATGGATATTGACAAGAACTATGATTGTATGATAACCAACAAGCTTATTTTGACACCCCTCTGACTGGACTGCTCCTATAACCCCCCCAGCTCTTCAGCAGCTCACCATTGCTTTTATGGACAACTTGTTGCTATATTCTACCTCTGGAACCACCAATAATGCTCATTTATTTGTTTTATATTGTCCTTGGAGCTCAGTGTCCAAAGGGGAAGTATATTAACAGCTGGAAGGTGTCAGATGAGGCATTTATGCCTCCTGCCACTCCCAGCCTTTGTTTTACTCACTTCTAACACTCTCCCCATATTTTCTACTTGTATTCCATGAGCTCCATACCACCAATTTGCCTGGGTGTTGGTCTGGGTACTAATTCTCCCCCTCTCCTCCTCACACTTTATGGTGCTCCCTCAACACCCCATGGGCCTTTCAAGTGTTCTGAGGGCCTCTATTATGTTTATTTCATCTATTCAAATCATTATATGTAACTTATGAGCCTTCCATACTGATTCCTCTTCCAGAGAGAGCTCCAGAGGTGTTCAGGCTCTTTGAGCTATATCAAATAATGTAGTGAGTTATACATAGCTATAGGGTCATTTACTGCACAAATCAATATTTATATAGTGCTATAAGGGCTCTGGACTCATTTTGTTTGAGTGGAGAGGAGGAAATACGAAACTTATTTTGACAGGTAAGATGGTGTTGCTAACTCATAACCATTTGTTTCCAGGGCTGTCCCATGCCTTCATAAACTTACAGTAACACTATAAATGCTGTGTATGTCCACATACTAGCCGTGTACAACACTCTATCCTCCGTAATAGAATATTCAATCAAATGCTGTATAAATTATTACAACATGCTGTTGAGTATTAAATTCAATTTTAGATGCACCATAAACACTCTAAAATAATATAGAATAAGTTTTGTTAGTGATCCCAAACCACCATCCTTCTGTGTTGGCCAATGTGGCTGGTGATCCAGTGAGTGTCACATTGTGGTTTCTACCTGGTGACTAACAAAACCTGTCAGGTTATGTCTGTCACTTTGAACCACTAACAAAACTTATTCTATATTATTTTTACTGTACACGTCGCATGATCCAAATTGCCATCGGTTGGATCACCTTCAATATCTACCTGCTAAAATAGGAGTAAGATCCAACTGAATAGTGGGAGACACAACTACTTACCTCCATCTTGTCGGATGAGCGCACTTTTCGCTTGACCTCATCCTTGAATTGATTGACATACTCATTCGAGAGGTAATAGTCACTCTCAAACTCCAGCGAGTCCGTATTTCTGTCGACTCTGACGAACCGTTTGAGGCTATTATTCCCGTCTAAGGCCCCCATTACCGCGGCATTGAGTTCGGCTTCGCCGGCTGGCTGATAAGCGCGATGATTAACCATAAGCAGTAAGACATGTGTGAAATTATACCTTATATTGGCATGGTGGGCACCCATGAAGTAGACGCCATGTAGGGGAATCTCGACCAAGTTGGACCTTGATTGCACGATCCACGCGTCGGGTAAGGTCCAAGTATGTATCGAACGCGTCTGAAAATTGATCCCGTAGGATCTGACGAAAGTTGATCTAGAGGGAATAGTGAGTTTGATGTTACAAGGTAAGGGACACTTACATTTGCCTGGGAGGAAAGCGCCTTGACCCATTGCGTGATACTGAACTGGGGGCAGCGAAGTCGGCACTCATAGTACAGCCGGAGGGTCGCAATAGGAATTGCGAGTGCGGGTGAAATCGCCGAGGGCCGTTCCGAGAAGGCCGTGCCTAATGAGGGTTTGATTAAGGTAATCGTGGCCGTGATCTTGGGGTACAGCTCGAGCGGCATCATAGCCTGCATTGAGATTTCATATCAGAGTTCACGATTTAAACAGCACGGTCAACGAAAACGTACCTTGCGTTCCTAAAACAGCAATCTGAAAAAATGAGGCGTCCACAATGTCTTCCTGTTCGTTAGAGCCGTGTAGGTGCGCCATATATGCAGCATATAGCAGTGGCATCTGAGCCTGCCAAGCCTGACGTCGCACACTCACCCTCTCCTGATGGTTGATTTGAAAAGATCGCCGACCATTTCTGTACATAAGTGTATGAACGTTCCATCAACGAGCTAATTGATATGGAATGATACACACCGAGGATATGAATTTTTCGCCATGTCGATGAAATGAAAATACTCGCCACCTTCGTGACTGGGATCAATGTTCGCTTCCGTACTTTCTGAGTTCATAAAATCCAAGGGAATGTCTTCCCAGGCCTCGGTGTCCATTACCAACTGTTCATCAATCCCTGCGAGATTCCCAGAGCTTATTGCAGCACGAACGGCCGCTCTGCGCGAGCTTTCAGGGAGCGCTGTGAAACAGAGCTGTAAATATACTTGTGGTGAACCAATTCAATCTAATCTACCTTGAAGATCTTGACGCCGACGGTCATTATCAAGCTCACGCTGACGAGGTAGTTGGGCATTGGTGATGCGATGGATTCCGGGAGTGAATTCACTCCCTTGCCCAGTATCCGAAGGGGAACGCTTACGCCTACCTAAGTCATTGATCACAACACCTCTACTGGCTCCCGTGCGGACTCGCATGGTGGTATACCCTCGATTTCGCGGCATTGGAGAAGAGAGACTTAGACCACAGGTGTGTGGTGTGCGTCTAATTAGGTTGGTAAGGTGACGTTCGGTTTGTCGTTGCGGATCAATGCGCTTTCGTCGCCTGGCTTGCACCTGATTATCATCACGACTCGGACTCGAGTTCATAGTCGATTGGTATCACACGGCGCACCGGCACTGACTCAGCTCTCGGACTCTGCAAACGCAAACGAGAATGCAAACGGCAAGGGCACCGAGGGCACCTACTGCCCCGCAATCCAGCGCAACACCACCTGGATCTGGTTCTCCACCTCCAAGTTCTGGCACGAAATCGGCTTCATCGCCTCCTTCTGTCAGTTCTGCGGCGCGACCATATTCTGGATCAGTGGTTTCTCCGGCCTGAACCACCGTGCTGGAGCGACACACTGCGGCCTTGGACGGTGCGTTCTGGCTGCCGCAAGTTGTGGGCGGGACTTCATCATTAGCTCGTGCGTCGGGGTTTTACTGTGTTTTTCGTTTGGATCACGCGACCAAGACGATATTGCATGCATAGAGCCCTGTATATGCTTGAAACGCAGACGAAATGGTACAAACCTGCGTGGAAAAGCCTAGGCTGGCATATTGGCAGTAAGCATCCTGCATCCCCTCCCCGAGCTGCTTTACCTCTCCTCACTCGTAGCCTGGAACTTCATCGGCGCAATCGGCTTCACACTCAGTGGCGCATTCGGATTCTCAACTGCCAGCGGGACAAGGTATGAGAGTGCGCTCTCGACGTTCTGGGGCAGTAAGTATCCATCTTATCCGTCGTATTGTGATGTCTCGGGTTCCCTCGCGTACAAAACAATGTCTACTGTTACTGAGGCGCGCTCTTTCCCTTTCTTATAGGTTGGGCATTCCTCGTCGCAAGTGTATTACAGTGGTACGAGGCAGTTAATCCCGGCCACGACTCCACGAAAACGCAATGATTTCTCCCCCCCCCCCTTTCCCCCCCGTCGTCGGCCCTCCGAATTCGGGCCCAGGCACCGAGAACGGTGGACGACAGCTGTACCTAATTAGAAGCTCCAACGAGGACCCTGGCCGGAAAATAATACGAGCCTTGAGCTCCTGCGCGATGGATATATGGAACCATTCATATCTATATCTATATCTACATCAATATTATATTAATCCGGACGAATGGTTGGGCTATGTCATGCCGGGTCGTTATTGTAGCCATAGTACTTATTCGTCATTCGTCGAGGTGCTGCTCTAATGCATAATGATTTGATGTATAGAAAGGTTATTGTACATCTGAACTTGCAAACACAGGAGTGCACCTGTGGCCATTTGTTCTGTACCTCCGTGGCATCCATGCGGCGGACGGGAAATGGTCACGGAGTCAGATGCCCTGGGGTCGTCGAATCTCTATTCGTTAATGCATTCATATTTAAGCAACCTTACAAAGCTAATGCTACAGCGGATGGAAGCCTACACGTTCGCCCTCGTGTCCTTGTCAAGATTCATCCATAATCTCGTCATCATGATCTTGCAGGGGCCTTCCGACGACTAGCCAACCCTCCTCAGTACTCTCATTATTCTCTAGCATGTTCAGGGAATCGTTCTTGATCCAATGGTAACAGCTGCTGCCTGCGGACCAGAAAAGTTTCATCCTACGCACCGCTAGCAGTGATTCGGACGACGTTCGTGGATGTTCAGCAAGAAAGTCGCCTGAGGCCAGAAGGAATGCATAGTCCCCCTTTTGCGACACTTCGATGATCTTGTATACCGTAGAAGAACAACCATAGGCAAAAATACTATAACGTGGGTGATTGCTTCTCGGGTACTTGTTACGGCCTGATTGGACCATATACACTTCCGAAGGCGATATATCCCTCTTCTCCTCTTTTACAGAGGATCTCACATTCTTCTTCGAGGATCCAGAGGGTGTATTAGTCGTCTTTTTTTTCTTCGCATTCTTGGGCTGCTCCCGAACTTTGACTGGCGTTTTTACCTCAGTGGAAATCTTGGCACGCACACCTAGTTCCATGATGAGTGTTATGTAAGGCCGCGTGGATGCTCGCTGATCGATTCCGGATTGAGGAGGGAAGAAGGTGATTTTACTCTCTTCGATCTCGTATCCCGGTATTGTTCCTGCTTGCGCCCGTCTGTTCACCTGAATCATTATGGCCGACATCACCTCCTCGCATAGCTTTTCATCCCAGAGAAGAATTGGAAGCATGAGATAGACCACTTTTTGCTCGTTATGGCAGACTGGCGCAAACCCGCGCACGAATGCAGCAAACATTGCCGCCGTGCTCGTACTCGTGTCGTCAGCCATTTTTACAAAGTGTGTAAAGCGTATGCGCGCATTTTTGAAGGCATCCTTAAGCTTCACACCATCACGAACATTGTCTGGGACAGAGTTGAGGATTTCATTGGCGTATGCCTCACTGAAAAGTTCCTTGATGAAGGTAATAGCACTACAACCTTTGCTGTACAGTGGTGGTTTCCCTTTGGTGGGTGAAGGATGATCCACTTCGACGGCACGGTCATACGCTGACATAACAAGTGCACGAGCCACAAGTTCTCCTCGCTGGCCACGGTCTAAGAGACCACTCTGGATACTCTCCTTGAGGATATCCATGAGCGGAAAGGGCGCACGCTGTCGGAAACTGTGCAATTGTTGAGCAGCCGCCTCACTGACTATGGGTTCTGATGGATATCCAGAACGAAGGTAGGCCCGGTTCTTTGGGATAGAATATGCAATTCGCATATGGCTGGCAACAAGCTCTGCCTCACGATGGAATGTCTGCCGCCGAGGTTCGTAGTCAAGCATAAGTCTCACATCGACCACAGCCAGCCGTGCAGCGGGTGTCAACTCAGTATGAGAGCTATCTATATTGTGTGCGCATATCAGTTTGGCACGCACTAGTTTGATAAGATGTTCAAGCAGTTCCTCCTTGTGATGATGCCCTGCACCTTTGATTAATGTCCAGAAGCTAGTTGAATCGGTTTGCCATGAGTATGTAACCCCGGTGAGAGATGTAGAAGTCGTACAGTGGCCGTCCAAATTTGGACATAAACGCCACAGAACACACATGATCCAGCTTATGACAATAGGGTTGAACCAGGGATTCCGGTGCACAATCGAATGGAACCTCTGTGATGGGGGCCTGCAGTGCATCAATGTTATCTCGCATGCGTGCAGACCTGGCCATGGAAAAACTGGGTGCAAATACGTCTATCGACGTGCTTGTAGAAAGGAATATGAAGAAAATGGACCGTCCTAAAAAAAAATTGAAACAAGAGCAAAGGATGTCGTAGAGATATTTGTCGTCAGGATTTGTTGTCAGAGGTTTGGTGTCGGCAGCGAGCACATGAGCCTCGTCGAAATAGCGCACCTGTACAGCATCCATTTGAAAGCCAGTTAGACCAGGAGCCCACATGTGTGGTCTCAGTCTAACTGGTAACATCGTCGCATTCAGACTACACCACGAAAAATTCCATAGAACAGAGGTGAGTCCATAGGTAATTTAACTGAGCTGTGGTGTCTTGTCGTACCAAGGGGTCAGCGGAGTCGAAGGAGTCGACGGAGCTCCGTCAGCCGGCGTCAACACCTTCGGGTGACCGGCGCTGGAGTCCTACTGTACAGTTGCGACCGCTCAAAACCGACCACCGGGTGCTCCCGAGACGCGGATTGAATCTACCCTTGCCAATTTGAGTAAAATCTTTCGAAAACTGTTTTTTTGTGCTCTAATCAATGCAGGCTTCAAGGTTATCTGCTCACTTTTTCAAAATTCTTAAAATTGGTAAGGACCTCATCTCATATCCGGACTGATTTCAATATAGCCGAGGGCGCTTAAGCATTGAAATATGCCAAATAAACGTTTTATCGATTAAAACATTCAGAAACCAATAAATACAGTCTGTAAAAGCTTTTTAAGATGGGTTATCCATTATTCCCAAGCTCATCATGATGCTGGGACCCACGCTGCGATGAGAACAGTATTTCTTAACAGCATATTCTGCCTGTTTAGCATTGAGACCCTTCCTGAATAAAGATGACAGCTAAGAAACAATTAAAATGTGGTCAAAGTTTTTTTACCTGGATGCATCTGTATATCTCCATGTCTTTCTAAAGAATGCCCAGATAGTTTTAACTGGACAGCTATCCAGAATCTCGGGGACAAGCCTTTTTGCTGTTGGGAATGTTTAAATTCTTTCATTCTGACTTACTTCCGAGAGTAATTTTTTCCAGAAATTACAGGCCTTCTCAGCTGAAGACTTTGCATCAGCCGTTTCAAGGTCAGGTTCCTCCCGGACTTCAATATCGTCTGCAATGGCAGCGTAAGGTCTCTTTTGTCCTATCTGACATGGCAATCCGACTTATCAACATCTTCTTCTTCTGATTCCTCGACAGTTTCTCCGATTGAACTGAAAACGCACGGCAAACTGTCAACATTGGAGTTGGATTCCTCTTCGGGCAAGTACGTCAGGTCAATACTGAGCTCGGATAGGTCGTTGGCGAGTCCCGAGTTGAACCTGAAGCTATTTGAGGCTCTTTGTTGCTTCGCTTGAAGCTTTCTTTTCTTCAGAGCAGGCATTTTGTGGCGAGATCAAGAACACCGAAAATCTTCAACAATATCAGGACTATTACGTAATCTTCCGATTTTTTGGTCTTTTGGATTTATGCTCCTTTTGGTAAGCTTCCTTCCTAAAATTAAATTTGGCGGCGCTGCGTGACTAACTGAGCTCAGCCAAGAGTGGCTGCACCTTAGTGGTCGCAACTATAGGCAGTACTATTCCTGTCATGTCACATGTCACATATCTTCCCCTTCCTGCTATTGACCGTGGTCTCCTTGCCCTTGGGCATCCCCTGACGCTACAGTGTCTCCAGTGCTCCACTTGCCCGCGATATCAATGGCACCGGTGCATGCGTGCTCACTGTGGCCGATGATGAGCACCATAAACACCTTGTAAGTGCCAACTAAAATACAAAATAAAATGGCATAAATATCCTCTCGTAGAGAGGAAACTCCATCCAGTGTCGGATCGCACGTGGCACGTCATGCTCGTTGTCGGCAACGACGAGCACAACCTAATCTTTATATTTTCCACCAGTTAGACAGAGACCACACATGTGGGGTCCCTGTCTAACTGGCTTTCAAATGGATGCTGTACAGGTGTGTACAGTGAATGCAGCACCATGCTGAATCGGTTGAGAGAATGTCGTGCTCATCGCTGTAGGCAATGAGCACAACATTCTCGGCCAAAATTCAATATTTCTTCATACAAAAAAATAGTACAACATGTTTTTTTTGACGTAGAATTCAAATCTGACATCCAACGTGTTGTACATGTGTCAGGCTCCTCGCCACTGGTGACAAGCACGTTCTCATTACCAGGCATGTGACCTACCAAAGTCTGACTCTACTACTCACCAGAATGACACACAGTCGAGGCTTCACCATTGAGTGTGTCTCTAGGTGCTAGTCGTGGTGTCACAATCCATTGTCTCGGAAGACGATGACACTCACCCTCAGATATTGGTGAACATTGCCCTGGACATTCCCCCGGTGTTCAATATATTCCCAACTCTCAGCTTCTTTTGCAGAGACAATTGGAGGAAGAAATTTGACATGCTGAACTTCAAGTCTGATCATGTGTGACCATTTATTTAGGTTGCTGACAGTTCAACATAGGCTACAAACAATGTACTCACATACCCAAGGTGCTGAAGAGTTGCTCAAAATGTAAATGTTTTACACTTAGTGTTGTTTATCACACTGGCTCCTCCCCAACAAGTGAGCCCTCACTCAAATCCCACTGTCTTGACACAGTCAGGCTTTCTATGTCTGAAGAACAACATGCGAAACAAGATCAAGAAGTTCTTAAAGCCCAGGTCATTAATTTGATTCCAGAGCAATTGGATGAAGAATTTGCTGCAATGATATGAATCAAGTCCCTTTGTCAGAAGTCAAGAAGCTTGTCTGTTGGAAAAACTTTAAACTCCGTATCAGGCCTGGCCACCTTGCTGAATGTCAGCTTCCCTGGTAAAGCTTTGTAAGGATGTCATCCAGCCAAGGCAATCCTGATCAGAACACCGTCTGGCAACTGCACTCTTGATAAGGTTGCCATCAGGACTGGCCAACACATAATCAAGCACTTACCATTCCCACAGTTGCTTACTCCCCTGCTGTCGCGAAGCCTGTCAACGTCCTGTTTAAGTGGCTCAATGGGGATGCTGAAGGTAGTCTCTCGCTCGTTTATTTTGTTTATTGACTAACTCGATGGCTATTTGAGAGCTTCACTCTAACTTACGGATCATCCATCATCGAGTGTCAGTCACAGACTCGGAGGCAGATCGTCCGTACACCAATGTTCTACTTCTCGTGGGGTTGATTGGATCAGGAAAGGTCAGTGATCTGGAAATTAACATAGGAACCATTGGCCTGACTGAAACAAAGCACAACAGTCGACGTTTGCTGAAGCTTTGCAAACCTTTTTCCAGTCTCTCCCCACTTCTGTTGATGACTTGGGCTGTTACAGACCGTTTCGTCGGTTGGTGACTCTGTAATATGTTGCTGCTTAAATAGTGCTCACAGACTGTGCCAAATAACTTGGCATAGTGGCCTTTTAGCCTAGTTGAAAACAAGTACTTTACTGTGAGAATTTACTGCCTTTCACAGTATGCCAAGTTACTTGGGCGATTAACACAGGGTCAAGTCACTCGCCAAACACAGCCCAGGCCATTGATTTGTAATGGACAGCTTAGAAATCTCACTCACAACCCTGCCATCTCGAATCACTTCCAGTGTGAGCAGACACCGTGCTGAGGAAGTGCCCCAAATCCCTACAAGTTGCAAGTTCTTGCGGGTGCAACTGATTCAGGTGGGTCTGCACCGTGTAGCTCTTGCCACCACCATAGCGCTCACACACTGACCCCAAGACAGCCACCGCACCGCGGCAGAACCCTCAATGATCTAAGCTGTGGAATTGGGTTCTAACGGATGACCCTGGCACACAGTGTGAACCACCAAGCTGGCCTGCCATCTCTACCTCTATGCTGATATGGCACACATGGCCACAACAGCTGCAAATGTGAGTAGGTACCCATGCCATCCATCAGAAAGACCGTACTCACACCTTTGGGCAGGCATGACAGTCTTGACTCCTTGTTGCAAATAGGAATTATACTTGCAGCAGATGCAGAGGCTGGCATTGGTGACAATGCCGGTGAAGAGTAGTGACAGCAAAGAGGTGTGGTGACGGCAGTGGCAGTGGTGAGAAAGGTGGCAGCAAAGGATGCCGAGAGCTAGGCTGCGAGCACCATGTGGGCCTAGATAGCAAGGCTATTGGAATCTGAAGGTCAATAAAACTTGTAATCAAAATAGTGTAGTTATATTATTGCTGTTCCATTTGTATTTTCTTTCACTCATATGTGCATGCATTCAATTCCTCTTCAAGTCATATTTAAAGTAAGCAACTAAAGTTACCACAAATCAAGTCAACCACATAATTAAATACACAAACACAAGTAATTAGGAATAAGAAAAATGTGGAGTAACTAGTCAAATAGTTGTCACGCAACTTGGTTAATTGTGTGATATTGAATTATTTGGTCAGTTCAGGGTTGATCCTTATCAGGCTGGATAAGATAAGGTATATCTGATCAGGTCACATGTCTACAGCCAGCTTCCTCTCTATGATCAAGCCTTATCAGGAAAACCTTGATCTGGTGACCTAATGGGCCTTATCAGACCTTATATGGAGTTTTGGATTTTTCCGACGAATCCAAATAGAAGATGCACATCGGGGTTTTCAGTATTTAAACCTGGTTTAAACTTAGGTTTAAATGTTAAATTTTTATATTAAGTTCAAATCAACATATAATTGCAGCTAAACTTTAAATTTAGACAACAGGACAAATTTTAATGTAAATTAAATGTTTCGATGAAGATTTTGACAAAATTTTAAATAATACCCAACATTTAGGTGGGGGAAAAAATATGAAATTCAACTTGTTATTTGAACTAAGATTTAAACTATAATGGAAACATTAAGTTTAAAGATGTTCAAACCCATTGCTCGATTCTCAGCTCACCCATCAGGCAATAATCTCCCATGGTCTGGACGACAAGTGCCCAATGATCGGGTCATAATCGTGTGACACGATGACTGGCCAAGATTGAAAAATATAGCAAACCAACATAGAAACTTGATAATAACAACATAATACAGCTGTTCTGTGAAGAGCTTAAGGCTTAAGTATACTAGGGTAAGGAACTCCGATATCTGAGTCACGTGTTTGCACTCTGACACTTTACCGTAGAGGTTCTTTTTGTCTCTTTTTGTCTGCAACAGCTAGCAACCAAAATACGTAGGTTCACAATTTGCATTGCGACCATATCAGCCATTGCACGATTCACACCATGTGAGTATCTTTTGTGAAATCTTCACATTGTTGACCCTTTATTGCAGGCAATGGCAATACAATAAGGACGATGGCGCAAATGGAATCACCCAACAGCACACAATGCCGGGCCACATCCATGACGACCACGCACACTGCAGCGCTGCACACGTGTGCTCGCAACCATACGTCCCTCTACGTGGACCCTCGCCCCAAACAACGCCTTATTGCCCGCCATGCGCGCGTTCTAGTAGCACGAACCCCAGCCCATGTCCATACCGGCACACACAAGCCACGACCAACCACACCGCCCCACTGCAGGTAGCCACACCAGCCAGCCCCCCGCATGCATTGGAGCATTGCACACACATGCATGGCATTCGCGTGAGTCGTTGGGGCACATGCCCAGGTGTCGAGAGGAGGCAAGATGCAATGTTGGCAGCGTAGAGAGCAACTGGGCGGTGGAGGAGGCAATGGTGGTGTAGGGGTGTTGAGGGAGCGGCGTGTGAAGGGGCGATGGTGGCGGCATAGGGGTTCTGCTGCCTCAAAATTCTGCCCTGCCCCTGTCGCCCGACATCTGCCTGCGTCCCGTTCCATCTCAAACGTCCTCAAGTTCTTCCGAACAGGAAAAAGAGACAGTGGTAACTTCAGTCGTCCTCACCGCCCTCACCGCGTAAAACTCATCATCCCCCCTCTCCCTACTCCAGTATTCCAATCGTTGTAGTACCAAGTTCCACACGTGGACCTATAGACAGACAACTTGGACAACACGGTCATCAAGGAAGACAAGAGAGAGTCGTACATTCCGTTGGAGGTCTTGACGCTGTGCGACCACATCGAGTAACATTCGGTGAACCTTTAGTTTCCCTAAAGCCCAGAAGACCATACCCACATCTGTACCATCTCCATCTACCTCATAATCTCTCACATGGTCTCCCTAGGACTCGAATATGTAGACTTCTATAGTTAAGTCTCTACTACCACCTGTCACTGACCAGGTCATTCAACCGTCCGAAAAGATGATATTCCCGTTGGAGGCTCCGATCACCTTATAGTGTGATATCGGACCGTCCACCCTTAGGTTTCTCTTGTCGGATCCCGAGGGTGACGGCTTCATTTGACGGATTACTCCCCTTATTGAGACTTTATTGGTCGTCATACTAATACATACGTTCTCGTGTACGAGAACGTATGCACTCGTACGACTGATTACCCGCGAATCCCTCGTCTCCTCCCCTTTACTCCTTCTTATCTATTTTGACTACCTTTTTATTTCCTTACACCTCAGTATCCCTAGAGAGTCCCCAAGGGGAATGTCACAGCGACCTCGGTCGCGCCCACACCTACACACACACCCTCCTGCAGTGTACCGCCCGGTTGTACGCTTGCTAGGGGGACGAGGAGGTGCGCGGGTTGTGCGTGGGGAAACCGGAACCCTAGTGCGCGTGTACGTGGGCGTGGGTGTGTACCACGTGGGGGAGTGTGTGGGGGTGTACGTACGTGTACACGTGGTCGTGCATGCCTGTCGGGTTTGGGTTTACGTGTTGGGGTTGAGTTGGGTCTTGCCTGCCACACACCCGTAGTTTGCCACTGTTCCCACCGTCGACCCACCGTTGTTACACACCATCGTGTATGGATACCTACCGCTCCCGTTACTCCCACCGTGTGCCCACAGCTTCCCGTTGCTCTCTACCGCGTCCCCATAGCTCTCCGGCCCGTCTACACCTCCCCGTTACTGTCACCCCGCTACTTCCACCCCGCTACACGTCAACAACTCCCCACTGCCCCACCGCATGGTATCATACCGACAACACCCTGCTACCCCTACCGCACGTCCGCAATTCGTTGCACCCACCAACTGTTGCGGTTCGACGAGTACGGACGCGACGACGGCAGTGGAGGATTTGGCGGTGGTAGTGTAGGATGGGGGATTCGACGGTGGTAGTGGGGGATTCGACGGTGGTAGTGGACGGGACAGTGTAGGATTCGGTAGCGGCAGTCGGGAGGTGTAGGGATGCAGTGGGCGGTATGTACGCAAGATCGTCGTGTTTGTGTACACTTGGGGTGAGTGGTTCGCAAGCACACCCAGTAACCCCACGTATGAGTCTACAGTTACTACCCCCGTATGTTCTCCGCTGTCCCCGTCCACATTCTTCCGTCGCCGTACGTCACAGTCCTACCCCTCCCCACTGTCCTCACAACGGAGGATGCGGTGGTGGCAGTGGGTGGTGGCAGTGAGGTAGCGGGACGGGGGGATGGAGGATTCGGGGGGGGGGTAACGGTGGTGGCAAAGAGACAGTGGGGCAGCACAGGATGGGGAACACCATTGCTCCGTTGTTACCGCCGCACACCACCATTCCCCACTGCCCTCACAACGGAGGATACGGTGGCGACAACGGGAATGTGGTGGCGGTAGTGGGGATGCTATGGTGGTGGTATCAGGGATACTGTGGTGGTGGCGGAGAAAGCGGTGGGGACAGAGGGGAACGGTGGTGTGCGGCGGTGTGAGTGTGAGGGTGGTGGGTAGGTGCGTGACGGTGGTGGTGGTGGTGCGAATGTCCGGAGCTCTCTCACGTCGTACTCCAGGAGTAGCAGCGACTGTCACCACAGCGTCAGGGTCAGTGACGACGAACACCACCACGACAGCGACCTGTACCTCTCCCTACCACTCCTCTTCTCTA
>MU134721.1:0-10013 GCA_015039355.1 Ramaria rubella
TGCCCGTGTCGGAATACGTCCCACCACGACCTCCTCCAACACCATTGACAACACCAAACACACAGCCGCCCCGCCCCCACTCCCCCCCTCTACACACCCCACCCTATGACTCCCACCCACATTATTATCCCCAACCGCACTGTCCATGCGCCGGACACTCATAGCGTACACAGGAAGACGACACGTGAGGAAGAGGTCCGAGAGGATATTGCGAATGTAAGGGTGTCGTAGGCTGGGTCTGCGGGGTGGGTGGAGGTGAATAACATTAGCCGCGAGATTAACATTGACGCTAGCAACTGGCATGAACATGGAAAGGGAAGAAAAGAGGCACGCACCGTCACCGACACAGTGAGCCCACTCGACGGGCAAGACGCCCGCGCGACAGTAGCTCACGCCAACCTCGGATGTGGTGAGCCAGTCGTCGAGGTGAAGCGGATGTCATAGGAGATGTTGAGGATGAGGAGTGTGCCGCGGAGCCTGGAGGGCGAGCGAGGGCATGGCGCAGGCGAGGCTGCGGGCGAGGCTGCGGTTGCAGTTGCATTTGTATGTGAAGGGTGAGCGAGGTGAGGAGGATGTGTGGTGGGAAAGGCGGCGGGTGGTGCGGTGGTGCGGCGGGGATGGAGGGTGTGAGCGGTGCGGGAGTTAGCGTCGGCGTCGACGTTGGGGATCCCAGGAGGCACGGGAACGGAAAGCGCATGGCACCACCGAGGAGACCGTGAGCCTCGACGCGCGCGTTTCGTTCAAATCGTACCCCTCCGTCCCAGTCTCCATCTCATCTGGCTTTGCGGGGAGGATGGGGGATGCGTGGGCGGGCGTGTGTGTCAGCTTTAGCTTGGTGGTGGGGAGTGGTCGTGGTCGTTGGGGTCGTCGAGGTCGTGTGTGATGACAAGGCCTTGAAGGACGAACGAGGTTCGTCACGTGACCGTCACTCTCGGAAGCCTGTCCGGCGTCCACGCCTGAACTGGTAGGCTCATTAAATCACACCTTCGGTCCGGGGTGCCTATCTCTTTCTTTCGACTTTCGAGGGTGTGGTAGCTTCGAGTTACGCCGGCGTACATATCTTCGAGAACAATATAATTCAAGGTACGTTCAGACCTTCCACTCGCGCGCGAGTTAGGTCAAACTATACGCATAGAATTTTATCATCGGTCACAAGAGGTTAAGAGGCGCAAAGGTTCAGACACTAGTATGGAACGAAAATGTGATGGCTCTTTCTCAATAGCAGGGAAGAACATCGGTGCGGTAGACTCGAACGATGAAGGGCGTTGACCCTCAAATCTATGGCGCGCACATCAAGAACGGTCGACGCACTCGCTCAGACGGTGCGGTGCAGACTAGAGTCTGGACGCCAATTGGTGACACCATCCCGCAGATTTGAGATGGACGTGCTCTTGCCAAAAAAAAAAACGGACGTTCGTGAGCAGATCCAACGTGAGCAGCATTACTAACCTGGTACCACGACGGCTTGTATCCACCGTACTCATGAACCATTCGGGGCGATTCATTGAAACAGCTTTGGAAACACTAGAGAGCGGAGCTGGGAGATCTTCGTCTGCAGCTTTGACGCATGGCATCCTCAGTGCAGAGTGGCTCACCCCATGTGATGGCGTCATACATACGAGACATTGTCTCGTTCTACTATTCGGCCCAGCTGTTTTGGAAATTGACTAACGCACACGACATGGATTTACAGCCAGCCAACAACGAAGTCAGAGCCTGCGAAGTAACGACGTGCATACCGGCGAACCGCATCATTTCTCCTTCCGCATCAAAGTCGATGGTCTATAGGCTATGAACTCTCATGCCGTGCATCGCGCCGCTCCCAATCCCCATGGCATCGATTAGGGCCGACTTGTGCCATCATCACTTATACCCCGGGCTAGCAATGACCACAGATAGCGAACCTTGGAAGTTGTCCGGTGTAACGTGGATCTCTACACTCCACATTCACCGTCGTAGTCCTCGCAGCAGTAGAGGTAAAACTATGTCCACGGTGATGACGCCGTCAAGTGCGTTTAGAGACGACAGCGTCAGCGAGCTCTCCACAGGTGTCTTAACCACTTGCCTATCAAGGTCATAATAAGCATACCCGGTGTCTGAGTCCAGGTTGACAACATAACTGTCACTACGACAATCCACAAGGAAAACCGAGCATCCCCGCTTAGATAACGCTATGATCTCAAAGTTTGAGATGTGTTGTATCATCTCCCCGGCGAGTCCTTCCTCACCCCATTCGACACACCCAACGATCTCG
This sequence comes from Ramaria rubella, assembly GCA_015039355.1. NCBI lineage: Eukaryota > Fungi > Basidiomycota > Agaricomycetes > Gomphales > Gomphaceae > Ramaria > Ramaria rubella. The sequence goes on from MU134721.1 coordinate 2,255, forward strand.
GTGACGACTGTCCACTGCTCTCACACATTCAACATCAAACTAAAGAATATTCAATCTCTCTCCCGCGTGCCCTCAAACATTCCCCAGCTCTGCTTTCTCTATCCCCTTTACAGATGGCAAAACCCTCCAGCTCTCCCTCAAACCCTCCCGGCCTTCACCCGCCATCCCCAACCAAAAATTCCAAAACGCCTCCTCCTCCAGCACACTCCCTTCACATCTGCTCCCAATAGCGTCTTGAGCCCTCCCCCATACACCTCCACACACCGCAGAATGTCTGTTTCAAAGAATACGCGCCTGCTGAATGTGCGTGTCTCCCACATCGGATGAGACATAGAACTATGATTCGAATGGGAACACGCCAACGGACACTGGGGACTTGTAGACAAGGTTCCCGTTTGCGAGGCTTCCTTCGCTGAGTAGTGCGAGAGCATTTATATTTACTTGACGTCTGATCACCTCTACCACTCTCGCTGTGCCACTCCGTTACATATCTGGATTCGCCACATCCTCATATTTCTCTCTCTCCACACGCTCAGCTCCTCAAATTTAAACCCTAGTCCAACCTCCACTTCCATGCCTACCTAACCCCGTGGGGCGTACTCCTCACCCTCAACATTACCTATAAAAAGCGCGCCAGCGTGCGCTTCACTCAGGCTCATGACGACTGGTGCGGGCGTCTTGCTTGTGGATTGGGAACGATGTGTGCCTCTCTTTGTCTTCATTCTCTCCCCCATTCTCACATTTATGTTCATTTGTCCCCGCCAACGCCAAGACACCTCTCAGACCCCGTCTACGACAACTTGACATCCACATTATCTCTCTCATCCTCACCCACGCTCTCTCCATGCGGAGGCAAATGGTGGGAAAATACAGGAGAAGTGAATTACTGTTGAGGAGGGTGGAGGTGAGGGTAGGTTACGAGTAGTGTGGGGACGTGCGTTGGTGGTAGTACGTGTTCGGGCTCGGGCTCAGCTAGGGCTATGCTATGGACATGCGCAACATCAGCGCACACCCCTTCGGTTTACTCGATACGATCTGGATGACGAGGAAAATCTCCCTACTTAGTTCTCAATGCGTGTCGACCTTGCTAGAATTCATTCCCGAGCACCACACTTGCTACTAGTAAGGCGACAAGAGTACCAAGTTCAAGCTGCAAGACCGTCTTTAGAGAGCGCAAGAGACAAGAAGGAAGATTTGTTTTATCCATGATGGATTTTGTACATTGGCTAGCGTACTGCACATTCAATGCCATGGTATTCTCAATCAACACTGACACAAGTATCCGCAACCTCGCGAAAGTTTGGAAATATCATGGCACAAGCTGAGCAGGAATTTTCTACAGTCTTGATATTTGGATGTTTCATAATCGACACGACTTCCGCCCAGAAATGACATTTTATACTCACCGGGTACTGTCTTATAACTGTATCTGAGACATAAGCAAGGCCAGTTCGTCACCGTGGCGTATCTTGTCAGAAGGAACTCCATGTCTTTACATAATTGACATGACTTCTGCCCAGAAATGACATTTTATACTCACCGGATACAGTCTTATAACTGTATCTGAGACACGAGCAGGGCCAGTTCGTCACCGTGGCGTATCTTGTCAGAAGGAACTCCATGTCTATCCTTCGACAACCTGTCCATATACAAGTCTATCAATTCGCCGGCGCCACTCATGTGTAATACCTGTGCAAGAGCAGCGTGAAGCACGAGAAATGAAGGATTGGGAAGAGGGTGAGTCTTAGGCGACGGGACTTTCAGCAATCCTTCGAGGGGTTCGTGATTCTTGAATGTAATGATTTTATTGTAGGGAAGCAACATGACATCGTTGCGGAATAATTTGACACGATATGTATTGGGTAATGTGGGCTGTAAAAGGCCTGTTAAAGCGCACGAGCGCCAGACACGACATCCGACATACCTCCGGAACCAACGTCCACAAGAACTTTTCAAAACTCTGGTGGAGATCATGTTGGAGTAGGAACCCATTTTCCGGCTCGTCGATCAAGTCTAGCATATTATCCAAAGTCGTCTCAGGCCAATGGGCATATTGCCATATTATATCCCAAGTGGCGATTGCGCTCTTTTCCTGTGAAAGTGATTAGCATCTGTCGGATGTATAAAAAAGTGGATCTGACCTGTTTGTTATCGAAAATAGCAACAGCCCTTTTCAAAATGCGTGCCGCCTCAAGAGTCGCTTTTGGGCCCTCTACCGAAGGGGCTATTCGGCTAATTTCATAAACTCCCGTCAAAGGACATCGGTAACCGTCTCTTTCAAGAAGCTACAGTTGTGATAATCAAGCAACGATTATTCATATATGATTAAACATCCATTGTCCCGAAACGACGATTTACGAGAGGTACGGATAGACCCAAGTTGTATCGCTGTCGTCTGCAAAGTCGGAGTCGCTTGTCCACTAGGCTCACCTTCGTTTCGGGCGTCCGAATTGCCTTTAACTTAGGGAAAGCCTATAATTAGCGGGTGACATATGGCGAGTTTCAGAAATGTACGCACAAACAAGGAGGAAATAACGCAGCCAAGTATTTGCAAGAACCACAAGTAAGTTTGTATGCTCCTGGCAACTGATGACGGCGCACGCCACATAACGTTGTCCATCCTCAGTGGGTGCGCAATCGAGCATTGCGTTGATGATGGCGTGAGGATCAAGATCTATCAAAGTGGTAGGATGACGAATCAATCGGTTTGGATCCATGGCAAACCCCCGGAGATGTGAACGAGCCTTCCGCACGAGTGCAGGTGTGGACGTTGGGCCGGCAATATTTGCTCGGACGTCCTCGCTAAACCCTTCAGATCCTACTGTCAACGTACTCGTATTAGAAGGTACACGATTGTGTGTAGGAGCAGCCATAGTTGACGGTTCAATGGTGAATCGAACAAAGTAAGCTTTGTCCGAGGTGACACGAGTCACGTGACTTTCTCCTTTATTGCTCAACGCGTCGTACGCGTCCACACTTTCGCAGCGCTCTCCCATGAAACCTGATTAGGTCATCACGACACGTGACTGCAAGTTCGACGCGCTCTCAGTGACTCTCACGTCTTTCCTTCTCACCTTCTAATCAGCGCTCCACGACAACGCTTCTCACGACGTCAGATGACGGAATCAACGGTCCGTGACAGTGCAGATGCATTGGCCACTAAAATTGGTGATACAATGGAGTGTCATTGGATGTAAGTTGTCATGGTCCGCTGGTGTGCCTATGCTCACGAAGATGAGGTACTTACCTCGCTCTAAACCGTATGGTTAAAATAACAATGAACTTACCAGCCTGATGGTTGGTTCAGAATTTTGGTTCAGAATTTATACAGAATTTATAAGCCACAGCTCAATCCCCATGCTTGCAGATTGGATTACAGGTGCCGACACTTATATTCAGGCCCAAATTGATTTCAGTAACCTGGTATGGCTTTGGAGCTTTGTTATGGGGATTGGGAAGTCGGTTAGCCATTTCACAGGGTCTATTCGACTCACAGAATCAAGTGGGCAAGTATGTAGGTCAACATGGGCTTGCAATGCAATCTAGACATACCATGGGCTATCAGATTTCTAAAGACTAGAGCACTACTTAATTATTAATAAATTTGTACTGTTGAATCAACATATTGGCATATTGCATAACATTGACCTCGGCGAAGAGCTGAGGGATTTGTAACATTGGTACTACACTGTTGCAGTATGTCATGTGACAAATCTGACCTAATCAAGCTTCGTGGGAGAGCGCTGCGAAAGTGTTGGGTATATAACGTTTAGTTATGCGTCCTCCTCGCCACTCTCGCCCCTAGCCATGCTTTCCTTTCTTCTTCTAGTATAATAACCTTGCTCTCACACCCTTCACACCCATCCATTTCTCATATCTTCTGCTCGATAGCCATTACAGCCGTTCTGATTACGTAAGGCGGACTCTAAATTTTGCATTCGTAAATACGCTCTGAACCAAACACGCCGTATCTCGCCAACGGCTTTCATATAAGCTTCGAAATTTTCAGAGATTTATATTAAAGGTAGTAGCTACCATCTCATATATCAATCTCACATGATTAATACATATTGACATTTACAATATTTCTAGCTCCCTGTGCAGTGTAAGAAGAAATTCGTGCATATATTGAATTTAATCTGATATTCGTAAACCCAGGTGACTATATAATATATAAAAAACAGACTTGAGATAGGAATAATCACTATTCTGCAAAGGGGGAAGGTATTAGCGATAGTTTCCATGGATGCTGAAGCGTCCCACATGTATCAGACAGCAGAGGCACTCCCTAGTGCCTCTGAGCAATTCTTTAAAAGACTGGGTCTTTTGGTATGTCTTTTAGAAGTCTTTTACCAACTCATACGGTTACTAAATAGACCTACCCTTTTGACACACTTTTGTCTTACAAACGGTTACTAAAAGACTAGGGTCCTTTAAAATTATTCTAGTGGGTCTTATTGACTTCTTTTAACACTCCTTTTTGTACCCTTTTGTACCCCTTTTCTCAAAAGAGTCCTTAAAAGAGTTAAATAAGACTCACTAGAATAATTTTAAAGGACCCTAGTCTTTTAGTAACCGTTTGTAAGACAAAAGTGTGTCAAAAGGGTAGGTCTATTTAGTAACCGTATGAGTTGGTAAAGACTTCTAAAAGACATACCAAAAGACCAAGTCTTTTAAAACCGTACGGAGGTCACGGACGAACCCCATATGAGCCGGAGCAAAACCGAACTCCAACTCACAATCCGTCTACTATATAGCAGACGAAGCGTCATCCTGCCGAAGGACACAACCCTCGAGTCCTACTCGAGTCGGGGTCGGACTAAAGCTGATTAACAGCTGTAACCGAAACGGACGCCGCGTACGTGTGACGATCCAAGGTAAGAAGTGCTGGACTACAGTATAACTCTACGTAGGAGATGACGGAAACGCCGAAGTATATTAAGTCAATAACGTGACTTAAGACAGCATATCGGATTAAAATTCTGAAGTACTGCGTCACGAAGAGATTCACGACGATGCTTGACAAACACCTAGCATATGAGTAGACCGTCTACATAGTAGGCGCGTCGCATGAAGCATTATAGCAAGTCATTAAAGACTTGTCAAGACCAGGGAACGTGTTAACATAACTTGAATAAGCTGCGTACGGACACGCACTCACGCACTTCCTTAAGGACAACATCGGGTCGCTAACGTGAAAGGTCCCAGGTCAGCTGGTGCTGAGCTAGTACTACGAGCTATAAAGCTCACATGGTGAGGTTACGAAGCGGGAACTCCGTGCACGGATTTATTAAATTAACTTCAAGGCACGACCTACCAGGGTTATCTGATAAGTACGGATTGGTAGAGTCCTAGGGACTCTACTTCAAGAGCTTAAGAAGCTCTAGGCGAAAGGGTCGTATAAGACGACCCACTCCCTCAAAATGAGACCGAAACCGTTCGTGCCTGAACAGACCGAACGACAGGAACACAAAGAGTTCCCGTCGAGCGTGGTAGAAACGCTGAGGTAGATGTATACGTCTGTCTAAAGGAGGACGGAGGACTTAGGAAGTAAGTCCTAGGTACTGACGGTCACTATGGCGTGTACCATAGCGAACATAAACGGACACGCCGGCCCCCTGCACTCATAAGGACGCCGTGACCACCTAGTTGCTACAGAAGCAGCTAGACTATGTTGCCAGCTGTAAACAGTCGGTAATCTTTACGTAGGGAGTCAGATATCGACGATGACTCCTGCCTAGTTCGATGAGAGCACCTGAGCTAGTCAAATAGCTTCCGGAGTGGAAGTTAGGGGTGTCATATACGAAGAAACTGATTAAATAGATGCACAAATCGTGCCTGGAGATCGCGTGCCACGAAGGTAGCGTGACGAAAAACAAACTAGGATAGGGTCACTAGCTTGAGCGTAAGTTCTGATTGTACTTACGATCAGCACCATGACTGCGATAACCGCAGTCTGAAGTAGTAGAGGGCGTCACTGACAACCCAGTGACGAAACTCGTGAAGAACGAGTAATATTCAAAAAAAACTAGACGCTTAAGGAAGTGCCTATAAAAGAGATAGCGCTCGGAGATCGAGTGCTAGACAGAGAAGGAGTCATGCGGCCCACATGACTGCGACAGAACGAGATAGCACTGTGATCCAAGAACTCCTGGTTAGGATCACGAACCGGGTCTACCTCCACCGTAGGAGACAGACAGAGCGAAGGACACTCGGAAAAGACGGAGTACCAGATGAAGTGCTAGGGATAACCCTAACAACGGTGCGAACCCCCGGAAAGGAGCGTTTCCAGGGACATGAAGGAGGAGGTTCCTGACATAATTGTCAAGGTATGGTAGAGGATTACGAACCTCAACCAAACGCCGAAGTAGGCGACGTGCTCGACGGAGTCGGCGAACAACCGAGTGAAGGGCGCACCACGGATGTAAAAATGTCGAGAGAAACTCCCGGCATTAGTAGGTCCGTTATACAGGCCAACATGCAAGCATAGCGGTCCAAAGAAGTAGGGCCGCGCGACTGGGGACGAGATAACAGGGACAAACCCTGCCACTTGAAGCGTTAGACGCTACAAGAACCTGTACGCCCTCGACACTGTAAGTGTTGGGGCCGCTTAACAGGCACAGCGAGCAGCCGTCGAGAGAGCTGAGTAGCTCTCTGTTAGTATTGAAGCTGGATCAGCTTCAAGAGAAGAAAGAGAATTACCTGCTAGAGAGTAGGCAAAGACTAAGGAGGCCACACCTAGAAGAACCTAGGCGACTATCAGCGAAAGCTGAGGATCTCAGCCTTTGATGTCCGTAGCATCATAATGCTCCTGATCAATGGGAGCAGCCGTAAGGACAAGCGGACAGGTGTAACACCCGTCTGAGTCAAGAGGACAGACCCGGGAACCAACGCCGAGGTCTGCATAGACCTAGGAGAGACCTAGATCTGCAAACCGAAGTTAAGGAATAACTACGGTATCTAGATGCTAGATAGTCGGTGTGACACCGCAAGAAGAGAACTTAAATCTTCTTATTTGTCATTTGTAGACAAATGACAAAGGTTTCTAAGGCCGCTCACAATTTGAGCAGTCAAAGACCCATTGTTTCTAGCCAACTAGAAAAGAAATAGTGTCACGACGGTTATCATAACCGTCAGTTTTTTCACATTCTTGAAATAACAAAGTGTGTTTGTCTGACTCGGTTATTGAAATAACCACAGACGCTGCCACACCAAATGTTCATTTTTCATAAGAATACATTAGATGAACACCTGTTGACATATCAACAGGTGATAGATGTCCGTGGGGAACACCCGCCGAATATATTATGTTTGGGGTATTCAGTGAGACCACTGAATATACAGGATTTACCATCGTATATACGATGACATTCTTACATCTAAGAATGTCAGGGATTGTGCGACTACCGTAGCTGAAGTACCGCCTATAAAATAGGCGGTAAAGCGCTAATTAGACGGAGAGGAACAGCTCCCGTCGTGCTTCGCATAACTCGAGACTTAACTCGAGTGTATAGAGGAGGAACATCCTCCGATGGCACAGGAGTTACTTTCCTGCGCGGTAAAACCGTTCATTCCCACCGGTCCGGTGAAAATTACGTACGAGTTACAGTGCGTAAGTCCCCAGCTATTCGGTGTCAAAACGCCGAACGTCGTTCACGACGCACATGCGTAACGTGAGACCTGTCCTCAGCGTTACCTGCTACCGCTACCGTAGGAACTACGGTACGTGTCAGGTCGAAACGAGGAAAACCTCGTATCA
>MU134721.1:13183-26672 GCA_015039355.1 Ramaria rubella
GCCGAAGGATTGAGGGGGAATCAAGATCTATTTGTAGATCGTGAAGATTGAGAGACGTACGTCTCTCACCAAAGGGTCCACTGTAGAGGGTTACAGGTAGAATGAACATTGAGGTCGAACCTCAATGATCAGGTCGTTACTCGGTCCTAGAGTAGATGTTTGGTAAGACCAAGCAGAAGAAAGGGTTTCAGCATGTATATTAAATGCAGTGTTGCTCCTTTAGCAAGCAACAGTAACCCATATACGCCAGATTAATCTGAGCGTACTTTGAAACCATCATAGGAGGCTCGGTACTCGAGACCCCCATTGAGTTCAAAGTGGCATCTTGACCTTAACAGGTGAAGATAATGACTCATGCCGGGTTATATTAACCCATGGTTAAAGAAACGGGTAGGGAATCCATTTCTGTCCTAGAGCTTCCTAGTCATGCCTCATAAGGCATGAGAAAGATGACAAGGAGTCGTTAATAAAAAGGACTTGACACGAACATGATTTGTGTCGATGATTCACGCAACGTGACAGCGTCACGTGAACTTAGTCACGTGACACATCGGGCGCGCTCGCTCTGATTTTAAGCGACGATGTCATCACTGCTTCAAGGTTTTTTTGCCACCCACTACCACACTCGCACCAGTGCGAGTGTCAAACGAATGATAATCCATGGATGCTTTGGCGTCCCAAACACACCACTCAGCAGAGGCACTACCTAGTGCCTCTGAGCAATTTGCGATGCTCCAAAAGGAGCAACACTGGACTGTGATGGCATCAAGGACGCCATCGCCATTGTCCACTGTGACTCCTGTCTGGAGTGCAACACGTATGCGCAGCATTTGCTGCAAGCCGCAAAACTGCAGCTCATCAACCCCCGAATGCACGACATCGAACGCACATTAAAAGTGGCCTGGCCACCGTTGCTTGCCGAGATGGCGTGTCCTTTTGTTAAGGACGCAGTATCCTCCTATAAGGAGGATGTACGCAAGCTCAACTCAGAGCTTGACATGCTACGCGCCGCCCTTGATAGAGAGCGGCAAATTAATCGCGAAATGGCAGATAAAATATCTGCCATGAAGTCGGCGCAATCAGCACCGACTATAATCAATCTAACCTCGTTGCCAGATTCGATGATGGACTCAGTGAGTCCGTCTACGACCACTACTGGAGCCTCACCGGGAGGACCCACTCGATCCGGTCGCAGGACTGCATCCAAACAGCGAATGCTGGCGGTGCTGTACCCAGCATCGCTGCATGCTTGCATCGCCCCCGCCATAGGCGACCCGCCTGCAACGCAGACAGGATTTTTACCCCGCCCATTGGGCAAGGCACCACACCCCACTGCAGTGCACACCAGTCATCGACCCACTGTGTGGTCCAATAAATGCCAGCTCAACGACCCAAAATTCGTTGAGCAGCGCATGCTTGCACGCGTGACATTTGCCCTGTCGCGCAGCACCATGCAGCATGCTATCATTAAGCATGCTGATCGTGAGCAGTGACTCACTACTCAAATGCCAGCATTCGAGATCACGCATGATACACCTCCCAATCTTAGGGATGCGTTGCGCACGATCGAGTACTCCACGGAGGGAGGATCACCCGCCATTTGCAGGAACGGTGACAACACCCTCCAACTGGAGGATGTTGACATATGGGTCTGGCTTAAACTCATTAAGCCAAAGAAAGACAGCCTGGTCTTTCTTCAAAAGCTAATGGAGCTTTTCACTGTCTGTGGCCAGTGGGCCAATCTTGCCAGCTCAAACTGATGGCAAGATCTATCAGCGCTGCTGTCCACCTGCGTCGATAAGGTGTTCAAGTGGAAACGCCCCCACAAGAGTACGACTCTTGAGGAACTGGCCCAATGGCTAGGAAACCATGCAGGGGTAGATCCCAGTAGGGCTCACGTCAACATTGAGCCCTACTTTCTCCGTAAGCAGAGCAAGGTCTGCTACAACGAGACCACGCAGAGGGTCCTCGACACTCACAAAGGCCAGACATTCACTGGCCTTCATATACCCATGACCCCTCACCCCCCAGGCTTCTGGGGAGCGCCATCGACTTCGGACGATGATTCGTCTGTGGATGAACGCAGTGGAGGGCCACCCCACTCGAAGGCATGTACATATGTGCCGACAACAGAACCATCCACCCCGTCTGCCATTCACCCGGCATCCGCTACCACAGCAGATGATACTACTATGGAGGTCAACCCAGCCAACTCATTGTACTATGACAACACCGTCGAAGTAGCCGCGCAGTCATCATCAACTGTGCTTGCACCTATATATGCTGATCCACCATCAGCATAACGGTTCCCAAACCTGCCCGAGGTTTGGTCTGTGGGGAGGGTGTAAGAATGTAGATTCTTACAGTAGCATATATGCTACTATTTAGGACATATAAGTCACCAGAGTGACTTATGGGGTTTGTATTATATAAGCTGCCCACAAGGGGTGCCTGTAGATAGTGGACAACTATACAGTTGTCCACAAGTAGATTACATAAGAATACTTTTTACTTGTAAACCACACCGTCGCAGACACCAATAAAGTTATTGGCTCAGTCTGTTTGTGTGAAACAATAAAGTTCTTACAGGGATGCATGTCGGATTCAACATTGGGGTGTTAGGATTCGCCGGATTCGACGTTGGGGTCGGATTTGGTCAGAACTCTCCTTGACCAAGGTCGGTAGTTGCAATATTCGGAAATGCACGGAATACTGGATGACTCAGAAGTCGGAGATCTGAAGACTGATCTACATGGGTGTTGGCTTCAACTTATGGGTTGCGCCCTCTTGGATTTCTAGTGCCCTGGTATTTCGGACTGAAGACCGGAAAGTGTTATCGGGGTTCTGATTGGTTGGGTCTGTTCGGAAGGTCAGTGCCAATGATGCGTTGAGACTTATTGGAGATGAGCGGGGGCTTTGGATATTTGGGAATGGAATAGTCAATGCAGATGGAATAGAGGTAATGATAAATTAATATCAAGTAAGGATTAGCTTTACTGGAAAGCGAGTGTAATCAAGGAGGGTCTGGAATGTCGGATGAGGTAATAATCGGAATGATCAGAATAATTGGAATAATTGGAATAATTGGAATACTGAACAAGGTTGGAAGGCCTTACTGCAGGTAGAAGTTTGGAGCGACGAGGTGTAATAAAGGTTGAATGATAGAGGATGGGCAGGATATATCAGGGTGTTACGAGTTATATTGGAATAACAAGTTGAGGTAACGAGATATGAAGGATGCGAGATATGTGAAAGGGGTATAAGATATACAATAAAGAGATAGAAGGTGAAATGAAAGATAGTGATACGATAGGTAGTGAAACAATATGATACGATATGATACGATTTACAAGCTAAAGAAGCTTGATCAAGGGAAAACATATTTAAGACATGCGGGATTCCGAAATCGGGAACGGAAGATAAGGGTGCGTGATATGGAGTTCCGAAGTCAGAGCGAATACGGGAATCAAGATAAGACGTATGGGGATAATATCGAAAAGGAATCGTGACTAAGAATGATAAATGGGGACATGTCGGAAATAAGCAGAAAAGGGCTTATCGGAGTCCGTGAAACGTAGGTTGGATCTGGGATCTAACACAGCGCTGACTATAACTGATCTGACCTCACTGCCAGATTCAATGACGGACTCAGTGAGTCCATCTATGCCAACTACCGGTGCTTCACTGGTAGGACCCACTCAATCCAGTCACAAGACCGCATCTAAACAGTGAATGCTAGCAGCGCCCTACCCGGCATCGCTGCACACTCGCATTGCCCCCGCCATCAGCAACCTGCCTGCAACACAGACAGGATTTTTACCCCGCCCTTTGGGCAAAGCACCACATCCCACTGCGGTGCAAACAAGTCGTTGACCCACAGAGTGGTTTGACATTTGCCCACTCAACAATCCAAAATTTGTTGAGCAGCTTATGCTTGTGCGTGCGACATTTGCCATGTCGCGCAGCATGCTATCATCAAGCGTGCTGATTGTGAACAGCGACTAGCTACTCGAATGCCAGCGTTCGAGATTGCGCATGATACGCCTCCCAATCTCAGGGATGCATTGTGCACTATAGAATACTCCCCTGAGGGAGTATCACCCGCCATATGCGGGAATGGCGACAACACCCTCTGTCTAGAGGATGTTGATGTGTGGGTATGGCTTAAGTTAATTAAGCCAAAGAAAGACAGCCTGGTCTTTCTACAAAAATTAACGGAACTGTTTACAGTCCATGGCCGGTGGGCCGATCTTGCCAGCTCAATCTGGCGGCAAGATCTCTCGACGCTGTTGTCTACCAGTGTCGAGAAGGCGTTCAAATGGAAACACCCTCATGAGAGCACGTCTCTTGATGAGCTAGCCCAATGGCTAGGCATCTACGCAGCTGTAGATCCCGGTAGGGCTCTCGTTAGCATTGAGCCCTACTTCATGCATAAGCAGAGCAAGATCTGCTATAACGAGACTGCACAGAGGGTCCTTGACGCTTGCAAAGGCTGGACATTTACCGGCCTTCACATACCCATGCCCCCTTGTCCAGCCAGTGGTTGGGGACAACTGGAGACATTGGACGATGAGTCATCACTCAACGGACTGGGTGGAGGGCCTCCCTGCTCGAAGGCACGTATGGACATGCCAACGATGGAACCTTCTGCCTTGTCTGCTCCCCTGCCTGCACCTGCTATTACAGCAGATGACACAACCATGGAAGTCAACCCATCCAACTCCATCTACTACAACAATACCGTCAAAGTAGCCGTGCAGTCGTCATCGACTGCGCCTGCAACCATATATGCTGATCCCCCATCAGCATAAAATCTCCCAAACCTTCCTGAGGTTTGGTCTGTGGGGAGGGTGTAAGAATGCAGATTCTTACAATAGCATATATGCTACAAATTAGGACATATAAGTCACCAGAGTGGCTTATGTGTTGTATTATATAAGCCAGCCACTAGGGGCGCCTGTAGATAGTGGACAACTATACAGTTGTCTACAAGTAGATTAGATAATCAGACCTTTTTACTTGTAACCACACAGTTTCAGACACCAATATACTATTGGCTCAGTCTGTTCGTGTGAAATCAATAATAAGTTTCTTACATGTGTTCTGGGAGGAACACAAGTCAATCAATTGCAGGCTGGAGGATTAGAGCCCATTAGAATACCTCAGCAACAGTGTTCCAGCGTGTAGGAACACTTTGTATCATGGTTTTTGCAGGTGTGATTGGCAGCTTCACCTGTGCACAGCAGGCCTCAAGGTCAACACAAATACTGTCGCTGTGCCACACCTTTTTGGCAAGCTGGTAACCTGGAGGGAATGTCAGTGAGAATATCCCCATCGGGACATAGGAAGGACATGGACCTTTGTCACTGCCGATTCCCCCAGCCAAATATCCACCCTGGTCAGCAGGTGTACCTCAGTGACAGTTCACCTGATGCCCTCAATGACCTCAGCATCTGCAGCTTCCCTATCAGGATCCACATCTAGCTGGGCCTCAAGTTCTTCGTCATCCACAGGCTCCAGAAGTGCATCAATACCAAGGGCTTCATATTCCTCATCGCTGTCATTGCCATCAGGATCCCTGGATGATCCTGAAGAACCCCTTTTGAGTGTAAACTGTGACAATATGGCCTGTACATATCACTGGCATTAGATAGGTATGCTCAATCTCATTCTTACTCACCTTGACACATAAGTTTAGAATATGTCCAATGCAGCGCACACACATCAATGCGCCCTGGAAACCTTCTAACTCAAATTTGAGGCTCTCCAGCATCGTCACGTTGTTGGACACATTGTCCACAACCAGTCTGAGAATCTGGAGCCAGGTGAATGATCTGCATGGGCAGATACCAATGTACTCACCTTGTTTTGAATGCCATAGGATTTGAGGCACTCAGCTAGCTTCTCTGTGAGGTAAATCCCCATGTGCGACCTGGTGAGCCTATGTAGATACAGGGGGTCAATGTATGTGCTCTGATCGAGCCCAGCTACCTACACACCGGATGAAGTCCAGGATCATGGTGACAAAGCTAGCCCCCAGGCAGCAGGTCACTGTAATCCCAAGAAACGAGAAGATGTTGGGTGCAGCCCAGCCATCAATACCAAGATGCAGCTTCCCAGGGTATTCCTGGGTGATATACAGGTCAGTATAGCTGCCTTGCACATAGGGCCCATTTCCACTTACCTGCAGGATTCATGTCACCTCTCATTGAGACACTGCGAAGACCTCCTGCACATCCCAGGAGAGCGTGTGCGCACTGGGAATCTCCACAGGTTCATAGAGCATATGGAGGATTTCAAGTAGTTCTGCATCTTGCACAATGGCATATGGCTGGTGGCGCTGGGCCACCCAAATTGTCAGCAGGAAGTGCAGCTGTGCTGCACTGTACGTTGAGCCGTGAGCAAAATGTTTGATGCTGGAGGATCTGCTCGCAGGGTCAGGGGTGCACCAGGCCTTATGAGCCATAAGATTCCCAGTTGAATCATTGTGTCAGGCACAGGTGATGAACTTCAATGGTTTCCTGCCCCACCCACAGCTTTAGCATCAATGAATCCCACCATAAAACTTTAAATACCTTTTGCATACAAAAATGTATTTTACCTGGTCACCTTCAATGAGAATATTGGGGGGCATCTTGCAGTGCTCATAGACGTCCAAAGTCCAGGCTTTTTGCTGTTTTTCTGCACAGAAAATGAGGAGATGACGAACTGATTCAAAACCTGGAAAACTCACCTGGGACCTGCTCTGGGGTACAGTTTGACACATCATATCAGGTGTCAAAGTGAGACTTCTTATCCACCGGTTTGTCTGCGCCAGACAGGCCCGTAGTTGTAGTATTCCCAGAATCATCATCACCAGCATCTGATGAATCTTCAATGCACTTGCGTTTGGGGCATGCCATATTGAGGTTGAGGGCCCAGGTACTTAGAAAGAGGTGAGGTTGTGGGGGAAGGGGTATATCCCTGAGGAGATAATTAAATCTAGGTAGAAAGGGGGATTTAAATAAGAACAAAGACAAAAGAAAATGAAACATTCACTTTCTTTTCCGCATTGCAGTTGCACTGTGTGTTCGTGGAAAGAATGGTGGGGGAGCGGACACATCACACAATCAGTCATGTGATGCATGTGTTCTATGCTCTGACAGTCAGACATGTTTGTCTACTGGCAGTGGGCAAGTAAATTAAATTAAATAAATGTTAGTTAGACCCAGGTACCTGCCAGTATACCTGGGACCATCCAGAGTGAGACCTGGATCCAGTGCTAACCTGTGGAAAACAGGTATCAGGATCCACAGGTTCAATACCTGCAGGTTTCCCACGGGTATACCTGTGAAATACCTGCAGGTCATCTGCAACCGTGTTATGCCTTAGTGCCTTTAGAACTTCCTCCATGGAGGGAGATCAACCACAAAATCAAATTTGTGGAGGAAACTAAACAGTTTCATTATTGACTACTGAAGTGTCCAGAGGCACTTTGGAATGAACTGATCAACTTTGTCAATCACTGCTGGGTGGTGGATGCCACGGAAGTTTTGCCTGACAAGGTCACGCATGAGCTATAGACCGGTGTAGTGCATGTGTGAAGGCGACACCTTTGGAGAGGACGAGGGTGTTATCGCAGTTGAAGAGGGGGGCAGAGGAGGTGGGGTGAAGGTTCAATGCTCTATTATGTATAAGTGAGTGTACTTGCTGGAACCATGGTAACTCTAGCACCGATTTAATGGTAAGGAAACTAACAAGCCGGAGCAGATCGACGTCACAGTAGAATATTATTCCATATGGTCAGTCCTACATTTCACTGTAAAATTTGATATTGGTACACCGTGACTTAATTATTTGTCAGACGGTTTACATAGGAAGGCTTATATTCAGAACCCAAGGCAGACGCTATGAGAATTACTCAAAGCAGATGGGCCGTGTTGGGAGAACTTTCGGTCGTGACAACCACTGTACCCCTCCCAGTATTATCTCCCCATTGCACCTGTGCAGAAAGAGACCCGTTTGGCAATATCTGGCGGACCACTCTTCTGGGTCGACCTTGTCCGCTTGGATCAATGGTATTCGGATTTAACGTGAGGATCGGTTGGTAGATGCTGGTGGAAAGTAGGATGGATCCTTCATAGGTGGCAGGCAATGTGACGTTGGTAAGGTCGTTGGTACTCTGTCCGATGAATGACAGGCGGGAAAAGGGTGAAGTAGGGGTGTTAGGGAAAGAGACGATCAATGGGCGATTGGTTGTAATTGCTGAAACAGAGAAAGCTGCAGGAGATCCAGATGTGCTGGTAGAGACTAGTGTGATAGGTGCTTGAATGGCTCTGACAATGATGAAAGTAATTTAGAAATGTGATAGAAAAGTAGTAGCAAAATTGGGAAACTCACGCATTCTTTGTGTTAAGTGAAAGCGTCGTAGGGGTGTTACCGTTGGCGTTCTCCATACGAATGTTGACGGAAATAGGTGCATTTATAGTCGATATACCGAGCGAATCGGAGATGTTGTATGAGCCGATGATCTCAGCATTCTCGGTAATAAAACTGGCTACAACCGCAGAGACAGACTGGCAACCAGTCCTCAGATAGAGGATGATAAATAATAAACAAACGTACGTCAGACCGAATCCGGGAATTAATGGTATTGAAAGACAAAGAGCCGAACACGACGTTGTTCCCAAGCGAGGTGATATGATGGGACCAAATCCCCATGTCAGTTTTGAGGGCATTGATCAACGTGGAACCCGTATTGGGCAGAATGACAGTTACAGTAAACGTAACCTTTTCGTCGAATGGTATTGTCCCTTCAGCAGAGGGTGTCTAAATATGCGAATGTCAGCTTGGACAGGGCAACCAACGTAAAGCTTACAAAAAAGCCAACGCCCTGACCGCCTACAAATTGAAGGAAACGCACTTGGGCGCGATTAAATGCTGCCTTGTTATAAAAACCAATAACAACATTGACAATGATATTTCTGGGGTCCGTGGATCTGTCTGACAGTTCGAAAGTGATTGAGGATTGATTGTCGTACGAGCCACGGGATTCGAAAATGACAAGATCGGATGAAGCAAGAACAGACAGAGACACAGAAGTACTGAAAGGAGGCCCAAATTGTGAGGACGAGTTGGTCACCGTGCCCATAGTAATTTTAGGGCACTGGCCAACATCTCTCTGAGATGCATCAACAAAGCTCTTCTGAATCGTTGGCGTACCCGGCAGGGGATATATGGCAATCGCCACTGCGAGTGCTTTCAAAACTGTTCTCCACGGGGACATTTGAAACTCGCAGCAGAGATGAGCAGTGGAGAGGAACTGAACGTGATGAGAGGTAACGAGTCAGTGTGCTATGGTGTTTGGCTCGGGCTGCCTTTATACGAAGAAACCATCCGATTGACGGCAAATCAAAGCCTTCTAACCTAAATGTCGCAAACCCACAAGTTTGAGTACAACCGAAATAGTTCTCGTTGAACATCACCTGTCACTTGAGCCCCTTTTGGTTTCACATGCAATCTGGAAAATCTGATCTAGAGGAGTCAACGCAAATGCGGGTCTGCTCACTTGGTGTGCCTTCGTATTCGACCCTATTTCCACGGCTTGATTCATTCGTCGACATGAAAATTTCAATGCGTACCGATGGCTCACCTGTATTACAGGGACTCCGAGTAATCCAGGCAAGACCGGAGATGGGGGGTGTTCCTGGCGTCCTGGCTTCAAGTTCCCTGGGCAGAGCTTTCAGAAGAGCACTAAAACTGTAACCCCGCGGAGAACTCGCGACGAAGATGAGGTTTTCCACATGCAAAGCCTCCAGTCCCTTGAGAAACGGTCATCCAACTCACCGTACGGCTCATGATTTACGCATCACGCCAACAAGCGAGCAAATGACACCAACTGAATGCATGAAATGAACTACACTTCTTCATGGTTCGGAACATTTGTCCCCCTTCGATGGCAGATCTAGGGAAGACTTTGAAGTTATTGTGTAATGTTCACATACCGCGACATACGTCAGACTCCTACCCATACGTCCTGTCGCGTTAAGGCTCAGCGTATGTAGAAGGCTATATCCGAATGTTGTGCGTCACTATGTACATACCACACCAAATAACCGCTCATGGATTGCGACCACCAAGCTAACTCTCAACCCACACACGTTCCCTTCCCCGCAAACAGAAAACCCCTCACGGTCTCGATGGTGCCATACGCTTTCCGTTCCCGTGCCTCCTGGGATCCCCAACGTCGACGCCGACGCTAACTCCCGCACCGCCCACACCCTCCATCCCCGCCGCATCACCGCAACATCCCCCCCTTCCCACCACATCCTCCTCACCGAGCTCACCCTTCACATACAAATGCAACTGCAACCGCAGCCTCGCCCGCAGCCTCGCCCGCGCCACGCCCTCGCCCCCCTTCCAGGCTCCGCGGCACACTCCTCATCCTCAACATCTCCTATGACATCCGCTTCACCTCGACGACTGGCTCACCACATCCGAGGTTGGCGTGAGCTACTGTCGCGCGGGCGTCTCGCCCGTCGAGTGGGCTCACTGTGTCGGTGACGGTGCGTGCCTCTTTTCTTCCCTTTCCATGTTCATGCCAGTTGCTAGCGTCAATGTTAATCTCGCGGCTAATGTTATTCACCTCCACCCACCCCGCAGACCCAGCCTACGACACCCTTACATTCGCAATATCCTCTCGGACCTCTTCCTCACGTGTCGTCTTCCTGTGTACGCTATGAGTGTCCGGCGCATGGACGGTGCGGTTGGGGATAATAATGTGGGTGGGAGTCATAGGGTGGGGTGTGTAGAGGGGGGGGGTGGGGTGGCTGGTGTGTTTGGTGTTGTCAATGGTGTTGGAGGAGGTCGTGGTGGGACGTATTCCGACACGGGCACGACTATGGGCACCAGTACACGCCCCAAACTCGGTGCACATTCCTACTCCTCTCCTGCCGCTGCGCGAAAATACATACACTTGCGCGCGCACCTGTGCACTTCCTGCTGCTACAGGGGGCTTGCGACGTTGGGCTTGTTGGGCTCGATGATGCCGCGACGGCGTGTGGGCGGGGCCACCACCACGTCTGCCGTTCCTACCACACCCGGCTTCGTGTCGACACCATCTGCATCCCACCCGGACACCACCAACACGAAAGGCCAAGACACCAGATCCCACAACGAAACTAACACCACCACCACGCACGCGCACACGCACGACACACTCCTTCAGCTTGACGTGCTCGAGCGCGGGACGGGGTTCTCGCATTATGATTTACCGTACACCCCGCCGCTGCCGCCTGCGTGTGGAAAGGAGGGGCAGAAAGAAAGAGAGAACGAGGGAGGGAAAGTGCGGAAAGTGTGGCAGAGACACCCCGACCACGACCGTACGACGCCGCCTATAAGCTCGTATAACGCGACGAGGAGGAATTATGCGCCACTTGGGGGCGTGGTTCTGTCCACGCCTTTAACCCCGAGCACGACGTCAGCCCTACTCCAATTTCAGTGCAAGCCCCAACCATAAACACGGTTATGGCCCTGACACCAGCTACGACAACGCCTACCCAAACACCCCCAACCTAAATGCCCAACCAAAACGCCCCCAACGCGCCCTTCCACACTATACGGCCCACGCGGCCGGCTTCGCGCTCCGCGTTTTGATATTGATATGGCTGGTGCGGGTGTTGGTGCTGGAGTGGGAGTGGGAGTGGTGGGCGGGCACTGGCAGTATGCGATGCTTGTCGGTTTGGATGGGGCGCGTGGGGAGGGGTTGGGGAGGGGAGGGGCGTGTGCGGAAGGAGCATGGCGCACGAGGAGGCGGACGCGACGGACGCTTTACGTACGCTGCGCTCCTCACACGGTGGTGTTTCCATACCTCATGGCCGGGTGGCGCGGGGGCGGGGGATGACGCGACGCCCCGCAGGCACAACAGGGGTCGGGGCAATCACCAACGCACTCGCACTACTTCACGACGCGCTCGGTCCGAGCGCCCTCTCCCTCGTCTACGTCGACGCCTCGTAGTGCGGGGTCTTCCGCTTCGTCTTCCGCTTCGTTGTTCATTGCCCTCGTTCTTTGCCCCTGCTCCCTCATCTTCCACAGCGTCGCCGCTGACATCGCCCCATACGCAAGCCCTAACATCGACGTCATCGCCCTACACACGCCCTCACATCGCTCCACCCACCGTTAACATCGACATCATCGCCCTTAGCCTCAACACCCCGCATAGGCTCCCTAGACGACATGCGCGCGTTCTACGAGCAGCATCATAGTTATGCGGAGCATTATCGGACGAGGGGGTTGGGGGAGGTGGGTGTGGGTGTGGGTGATCTGGAACGGGGGTCTGCGGGTGGGAGTGGTGTGGGGTCTGGTGTTCGGGGTGCGGGGTGCGGGTGCAGGTGGGGAGGTATATGGGCATGAGCACGGGCATGGTTTGGGTCGGGTTGCGCGGTGAGTTTCTGAATCGAATGAAGCACGTTGACGTGCGTTTTTGGGAGAGGCTTATGGTGTTTGTGTGTAGGGCTATTGTGTGAACCGGTTTTGGATTGTGGATCTGGATTTTGACATCTACGTCTACACGTCTACACGCCCTTCAATCTCGAGCCATCCCCCATCTCACCCGGCCGCACACAACACACGACACAACACCTAATACCGAGCGCCCTCCCTCCCTCGTCTACCTCGACGCCTCGGAGTGCGGGCTCATCGTCTTCCGCTTCCGCTTCATCGTTCTTTGCCTCTGATCCCTCTCCTTCCGCAGCCTCGCCGCTGACATCCTCCCACACAGACGCCCTAACATCAACACCCACAGCCTCGCCCTTAACTTCAACACCCCGCGCAGTCTCCCTAGACGACATGCGCGCGTTCTACGAGCGGCATCATAGTTATGAGGAGCATTATTAGACGGGGGGGCTGGGCGGTGGAGTGCGGATGGGGGAGGCGGGGCGGGGGTCTGGGGTGCGGGTGCGGGGGGGAGTGGGTATGGATGTGGGCATGGGCATGGAGTGGGTCGGGTTGCGCGGTGTGTTCTGACCCGAATGAAGCACGTTTACGTGCGTTTTTGGGAGAGGCTTATGGTGTTTGTGTGTAGAGCTGTCGAGTGAACCGGTTTCGGATTCTGGATTTGGATTTTGACATCTACGTCTACACGTCTACGCGTCCTTCAACCTCGAGCCATCCCCATCTCACCCAGCCACACACAACACACGACACAACACCTAATACCCAACACTCAACACCCAACACACCACCGCCCAGTCATTTCACCTATTTATGCGCTTTGTCTCTATGCACCCATCTGATATTTCTGTACTCGTCTTCTCTCCACCGTTCACCATCCAACCCGTTCCAATCCGCCCGACTGTCGCCTATGCCGTTTCCTCTTTATCCCCTTTGTTTCTACGCCCTGCGTGCGCACTCTATTGCCAACACCACATCGCTACCGACATTAGACACTGCGGGCTGTATCGTCTTGTGTTATACCCTTCTGTCGAACACCCAGTATGGAGATTTACCTTGG
>MU134721.1:28942-57044 GCA_015039355.1 Ramaria rubella
AAGGCGACGTTCAACGAATCTGTTCCCATCCCTTACGCATACTCAACGTTAGCATTATCGACCTACATGTCTGAAGATCACGCACTCGAAGGACTGAGGCTTTTGTCTCTCGGTGCGTTTCAAAGTTGGAGTACGAGGCTGACACTGACGAGGAGCTGTATAATCAGATGGCGGCGGCATACGTGCCTTGTCCGAACTTCTCATATTGCAAGAGATTATGCACAGAATCAAGGAGAAAGAACACCTCACTGAAACTCCTCTCCCTTGTCGCTACTTTGACTTGATCGGAGGCACCAGCACGGGAGGGTCAGTCGCAACGCCACCCAACAACCCTGCGTACTGATGGCACATTGCTCGTTAGTATTATAGCGCTTATGCTTGGGAGACTTGGGATGTCGGTGGCGGAGGCGATTGAGCGTTATGGAACCCTTGCCCAGAGAGTTTTCTCCGACGTGAAACCCTTCGGCAAGGACGGAAAGTTCAAAGCAAGCAAACTGGAAGAGGTCGTCAAAGAAATAGTGAAGCAAAAAACGCAGAACGCAGAGGAGCGCTTGCTTTCAGGACCGGGTAACCAAGGATGCAAGACGTGAGTCATGGCTGGTGTCCTCCGCACCGTCGCCCTGACGAGATCCCCAGATTTGTCTGCACCCGAACGGCCTGGAGTATGAGAGGACCTCCTCGCCTCTTCCGCACTTACGAAACACCGAAATATGCGACTTTTAACTGTACGATATGGGAGGCTGCTCGAGCGACGTCTGCGGCTCCAACATTCTTCAAACGGATCGTCATCGGCCCGCCAGGGTCATCAGAACACTACATCGATGGAGGTATCGGTTGCAACAACCCTATCAAGCAGGTACTTGAAGAGGCTGAGGTTATATTCCCCGGCAGAAAAGTTGCCTGCATCATCAGCATTGGTACGGGCC
The DNA here is from genome assembly GCA_015039355.1 of Ramaria rubella. NCBI lineage: Eukaryota > Fungi > Basidiomycota > Agaricomycetes > Gomphales > Gomphaceae > Ramaria > Ramaria rubella. The sequence goes on from MU134721.1 coordinate 29,869, forward strand.
AACCTCAGACAATTGGTCTGCCAACACCAAGTCTATTCCAACGAGTACTGCCCTTGGATGTTATTCAAGTGATGCGAAACATCTCCACTGACTGTGAACAGAGTGCACAGGAAATTGCACAACACTTTCAAAACATACCAAATGTCTATATCCGATTCAATGTTGAGCAGGGCTTGCAGGGTGTTGGGCTCTCACAATGGGAGCAACTGCATGAGGTGACAACTCACACAGGACAGTATATTCGGAATGTGGAAGTCAACCAGAAGCTGGATGTTGCAGTGGCAGCAATTTCTGGCAAGCAAGGTGTTGTTGCCACTTCATATATTGGTCTGTCCTGACAAGTTCTTTGAAATATTTTGTTCATGTTTTATAACAGGTGGTGCTGTTGAGCCTGTGACCTGCAAGAAACCACATATTAAAGCCTGTCCACCACCTGTGAATATCTTTACAGGAAGACAAGACATTCTTGATCAAATGCATGGTTATTTTTTTAATGACATTGGGAAGAGGCATACCTTTGTCTTATATGGGCTTGGGGGTGCTGGCAAGAGTCAAATTGCATACAAATTTGTTGAAATATCCCAGTTTGAGAGGGAGCCCAAGCGGTATGACATTTCTATAGCCTGTATTCTGTCACTTTGATACATCTTTCTTTCTTTTTCTAAGATTCTCAGATGTGTTCTTCATTGATGCAAGCAACACAGAGACCATAAATGCAGACTTCAAAAATATTGCTCATGCCAAGGGAGTAGGGGAGTCTTTGAAAGATGCACTTCAATGGCTGGCTTCACAGCATAAGGAGTGGCTACTCTTATTCAACAATGCAGATGATGTAGCCATCAATATAGGCACATACTTCCCCTCTTGCTCTTATGGCAACATTCTGATCACTACTCGGAACCGTAGCATCTGCTCACACACATCTGGCCCACAGGCTTACCATGCAGTTTCTAATATGACTCCTAATGATGCACAACTTCTTTTGCTTAAAAGATCACATTTGTTGGAGAGGGCAACACATGATATGGAACAAACAGCAACAAAAATTGTCAAGGTAAAACTTTGTCTACAATAGACTTAATTGAAGTGCTAACCACTGCTTAGGAACTAGGATGCCTGGCTCTTGCCATAGTTCAAGCTGGTGCATATATCTTCAGTTTAAACTTTGGCCTTGGTCAATACCTAGACATGTATAATGTGCACCATCTTCAACTGTTAAAAGAATCTGCAGATGGTGTGCAGAATATGGATGACTATGAGTTCACCATATACACCACATGGAAAATGAGTTTCAAGAAGTTGGCTGAGTCTGAAGGTGCTGCTGCCCTCTTTCAGCTCTGTGCATTCCTGCATTATGATGGTATTTCTGAAAACATATTTATGGAAGCTGCTACCAATATCACCAGTTACATTACAAATTTACTTGATGAAGAGGAGGGTTTTATTCATGTTAGCAAAGCCAGAGCTTTCTTATGCTCATACCAAGGGGATGGTGGTTCTTGGGATAGTTGGAAATTTCACAGAGATATCATGGAGATTCAAAAATACTCTCTGATTGAGTTTGACCAAGCAAACCAAACATACTCAATTCACCCACTTGTCCATGCCTGGACACAAACTATGCCTAACAGTGAGGTGTTTGAGACCTGTGCACAGAGCATACTTGGGATAGCCATAAATTGGAGATTTGAGTCAGAAGATTTTGCTTTCAGACGAACCCTGTTACCTCATGTAGAGGCTGCATGCCAAAGCCACAGTGTAAGGACATACATTGCAGCAAATATTGCACTTGTATACTCTGAAAGTGGGCTGTGGAAGAAAGCAGAGAAGCTGGAGGTCCAGGTGGTTGATTTGAGGAAGAGATTGCTGGGACCTGAGCATCCAGACACATTGTGAGCATGGGAAACCTTGCTGGAACATATCGGAATCAAGGTCGATGGAATGAGGCAGAGGAGCTGGAGGTCCAGGTTGTTGATTTGAGGAAGAGGTTGCTGGGACCTGAGCATCCACACACATTGTTGAGCATGGGAAACCTTGCTGCAACATATCGGGATCAAGGTCGATGGAATGAGGCAGAGGTGCTGGAGGTCCAGGTTGTTGATTTGAGGAAGAGATTGCTGGGACCTGAGCATCCAGACACATTGTTGAGCATGGGAAACCTTGCTGTAACATATCGGAATCAAGGTCGATGGAATGAGGCAGAGGAGCTGGAGGTCCAGGTTGTTGATTTGAGGAAGAGGTTGCTGGGACCTGAGCATCCAGACACATTGTTGAGCATGGCAAACCTTGCTGTAACATATCGGAATCAAGGTCGATGGAATGAGGCAGAGGAGCTGGAGGTCCAGGTTGTTTGATTTGAGGAAGAGGTTGCTGGGACCTGAGCATCCAGACACATTGTTGAGCATGGCAAACCTTGCTGTAACATATCGGAATCAAGGTCGATGGAATGAGGCAGAGGAGCTGGAGGTCCAGGTTGTTGATTTGAGGAAGAGGTTGCTGGGACCTGAGCATCCAGACACATTGATGAGCATGGCAAACCTTGCTGTAACATATCTGAATCAAGGTCGATGGAATGAGGCAGAGGAGCTGGAGGTCCAGGTTGTTGATTTGAGGAAGAGGTTGCTGGGACCTGAGCATCCAGACACATTGGTGAGCATGGGAAACCTTGCTGTAACATATCTGAATCAAGGTCGATGGAATGAGGCAGAGGAGCTGGAGGTCCAGGTTCTTGATTTGAGGAAGAGATTGCTGGGACCTGAGCATCCAGACACATTGTTGAGCATGGCAAACCTTGCTGTAACATATTGGAATCAAGGTCGATGGAATGAGGCAGAGGAGCTGGAGGTCCAGGTTGTTGATTTGAGGAAGAGGTTGCTGGGACCTGAGCATCCAGACACATTGTTGAGCATGGGAAACCTTGCTTCAACATATTGGAATCAAGGTCGATGGAATGAGGCAGAGGTCCTGGAGGTCCAGGTTCTTGATTTGAGGAAGAGATTGCTGGGACCTGAGCATCCAGACACATTGTTGAGCATGGGAAACCTTGCTTTAACATATCGGAATCAAGGTCGATGGAATGAGGCAGAGGTGCTGGAGGTCCAGGTTGTTGATTTGAGGAAGAGGTTGCTGGGACCTGAGCATCCAGACACATTGTTGAGCATGGAAACCTTGCTGTAACATATCGGAATCAAGGTCGATGGAATGAGGCAGAGGTCCTGGAGGTCCAGGTTGTTGATTTGAGGAAGAGATTGCTGGGACCTGAGCATCCAGACACATTGTTGAGCATGGGAAACCTTGCTGTAACATATTGGAATCAAGGTCGATGGAATGAGGCAGAGGAGCTGGAGGTCCAGGTTGTTGATTTGAGGAAGAGATTGCTGGGACCTGAGCATCCAGACACATTGTTGAGCATGGGAAACCTTGCTGTAACATATCTGAATCAAGGTCGATGGAATGAGGCAGAGGAGCTGGAGGTCCAGGTTGTTGATTTGAGGAAGAGATTGCTGGGACCTGAGCATCCAGACACATTGTTGAGCATGGCAAACCTTGCTGTAACATATTGGAATCAAGGTCGATGGAATGAGGCAGAGGAGCTGGAGGTCCAGGTTGTTGATTTGAGGAAGAGATTGCTGGGACCTGAGCATCCAGACACATTGTTGAGCATGGGAAACCTTGCTTTAACATATCGGAATCAAGGTCGATGGAATGAGGCAGAGGTCCTGGAGGTCCAGGTTGTTGATTTGAGGAAGAGATTCCTGGAACCCAAGCATCCAGACACATTGCAGGGCATTGACAGCCTTGCAACATCTCAGAAACAATGTTCATGGGCTTAGGAATGGGATTGGGCATGGAGATGCAGTGTGGGCCAGAGATGTAGCATGAGGATGGGGCTATGTGGAAATAGACAAGTTGTATTCATACAACCAATCACAGCAATACTGACAGTAGCAATGCACAATCAACCCAATATTCAAAGTAACCAACAATTCATAAGAAGGGAAACAAAGCATAATAGAAAAAGACATGGGGTGTGACACTGCCATGGATCTGTGATGTGTGGAAAAGAGGATACTAGATATCAGATTTATTTTATTTTGGTGTGATTATTTTCATCATGCTCTTGTTTGCTTTTGTGAGAAATGGGGATAAAGACATGAGGTTGCATAGGGTAGGATGTGGAATCATCATGCATGGGTGGGAGGCAGGTCGTGATGGCCTGCATCCATCCAGTCTGTGATGTGGTGAGTGATGAAGGTTTGAGTCTATAACAGAGAACTCAGTGTTTGTGGTACAACAACTGAGGAAAACAGTGTCTGCTAGTGCAGTGTCAGTTTATTTTTGGAAATGGATCCAAAAGACAGTGGGTAGCAGTGTCATCGTTGCATGGCTACTAACACTAGTGTTTGGCTCAGTGCGCTTTGCTATCAGCAGCAACAAAGGTAGAACTAAGGCATGACACGAGTGAATCTGCGGATTCACCCACATCCAACCCACAGGTATTTCAGTTTCTGAAAGCCCTACCTGCATCTGGGGCCTGGATATCTAAATCTGCGGATACAGATTGCAGGTACCCACAGGTATACCTGTCGAAAGGCAGGCAAAAATTGGAGAATGTGCATGTTCATGTAAAATTGCTGAAATCTTGTGTAAATGTAAGAATGAATAGCTTTTTATTAAGTCTAATATACAATGTAACTGGCGACAAGCACTCCATTTGTCCTTTAAAGTCCATGTAATCACTTTGGCCGGTGTGCTATTTTAAGGGGTCTAATTACTTACTATGTGCAACTCATTTTTCAAGACTCACATGACATGCAAGATTGTTCCCCAACCAGAGAATGTGTCTCTATCAACAGCATTGAAAAGTGTCTGGGAAATTGTTTCAAAAAGATCCTGGGATCCCGATAAATGTTATATTTCAAGGAAAGAATCCACTTACCAAGAGAATAAGGAGGCTCACTAAATCTGGCACCCAGAGTCCTTCTGTGATACTGAACAACTCCAGACTGGCTGATACTATAAAGTCTTTTGCAGAGTTGAGACAACCAATTAGATCTGCTGAAGCAATAGAAAGGTTGGAACCGCAGGTGGGCCTCCTGACAGCAATGACAGGCTCGACGAAGAGGTGACCGAGTGCAGAGAGGAACACTGGGAAGGTGAGAAAGACAGCAAGGGCTCAAGGTGTGGCAAGAGAGGATAGGAGAAGAGCAGGCTTTGAGAGAATTTGCAACAATGGGTGGTTTGCACATATCATAGAGATGGATGAAACCTTTCAGTGTTAAATAATATTGTGAACAAAAGGGAAAAAGATACTTACTTTACCCTTTCCCATACACTGCCACCCTGGCTTCCACTTGGCAGTGGAAGCTCCCAGACCACACGTGATGTGAGGGAACAACAGTCACATGATTGATGCGTCTCCAAAAATGTTCGACTCATTCCCAGTGTGAGTGAGCCATGGGTATCCACAAGCATACCTATAAGTCCCACAGTCCAGACCTGCACCTGGGTCTTATCCATGGGAAATGGGTATCCAAATCTGCAGATGGGATATCCACAGGTTTCTCATGGATGGACCTGCAGAAAACCCACAGGTCACCTGCACTCTTGTCATGCCTTAGGTAGAACAAAGACGAAGATGATGATGTAGCAGTGACAATGATGATGACATAATACGATGATGTAAGCGAAGATGAGATACAACAGCAAATGTCATGTGATTGCCCTGACATAGACGTAGAAGTAGTAGTAGTAGACTTAGAATTGAGACTTTAGACAAGTGAATCCAACTGAAAGAGGTGAATTGGGCAAACAGGCCTTATATACATGAGCAGAACAACAAATGGTGTGAGTATGCCATACAACAATGTTGTTGACAGCAGACAGGAAAAATGACTAATGGTGAGAGGTGTTAAAACCCAGATTCATTCCCAGCTTTTCTGCTTTTCTCTGATATATTCCGATTCGTATTTCCACCCATTTTTACTTATCCCCATCCCATCTATATTTAGTGATTTTTATCAGATCTCCATCTTCGGCCTTATGTCCATATTTACTTCTACCCCAATCCCACATTCGCTCCATTTCAGATTTCCATATTCGTATCTTTCTGATTCGGACCGTAACAATTCATTATATACAACTTCTCCTTGTACTTCATTAGTCAGTTCGAATATTGACCCACCTTGACTCGATAACTTCTCATTTCCGCCTCTAAGCCTTATCCAACTCTCCGATCTTGTCTGACTCCTCCGACATCCCGACCTTCCGAAATACCAGGACACAAAGGATCTAAGAGGGCGCAACCTATAAGTTGAAGCCAACGTCCATACATTCTGATTTCTGACTCCAAATCCCAAACTCCGACATTCTGACAAATCCCAACATCCGATGAGAAGAAATCTAGTTCATAACAGTATATTCGAACTAAAACTCTTGATCCATTCACTATGCCTTCTACCAGATCCCATACTATCACTGGAATCACAGACCCCGGATCTAGCCTCCCAAATAACGAACCGGAAGACGACCCCGGTGATGACGACAACATCAACAACAATGAGGACAACAATGACCATGAAGAAGATGAGGGGCAGGCTATGCTAAAAGCTTTGACGCATAGCCAAGCACATGGGAACTCCGAATACTGGTCAAACTGGAACAAACTCCACGAACATGACACCTTTGACGGATTGGATTCCCAAAAGCTCCATCCTTTCCTCCTTCAATGCAAACTCCACTTCCGCAACTGTCCTCAGACCTTTTCCAGTGACGAAGTGAAAGTTACTTATGCCATCTCTTTTTTTAAAGGGCTTTACATTTTTTCAAGCCTGAACTCTTAGATGATGATGCCTTCCAAGACCCACCCTGGCTTACAAGCTATCGGGACTTCACAACGGTACTCTGAGATAATTTCGGAGCTTACAATCCCATTGGCGATGCGGAAACCGAACTCAACAATCTCTGGATGCACGACAACCAACACATCACGAAGTTTATCATAGATATCAACCACCTTGCTGCTAGAGTCAATTGGGGTGACGCCACCCTTCATAGGAGTTTTTATACTAAACTTCCCGATTGTATTAAAGATATTCTTGCAACCTGGGACAAAGCCGACATGCTTCCAGAACTCCGACAACTCACACAAACCATTGACAGCCGTTATTGGGAACGACGAGGCGAGGTCAACCACGCCACCACTTCCAACAATAACTACTCTGGTAACAGCAACAAATCGGACAAGCAAGAATCCCGATCGAACCAATCACAGAAGAGGACAAACAACAGCAACAGTTCGGCTTCCGCCTCTTCTACCAAACCTCAGTCCTCCACATTGAATTTCTGAAAAACTCTGGATATTCCCAACATACTTGGAAAAGACGGAAAACTAACCCAACAGGAGAGACAGCGACACATGGACCAAAACCTTTGCATGTTCTGTGGGAAGCCCGGGCAGATCAACCCCTTAATGCTCAATCGAAGGCTCAAGCAGCCTCCGCAGTTCCAAGCAAACCCAAATCCAAGGCCAAACCTGCAGCCGTTATGGATTCAAAAAAATAATAAGCAGCTCTGAGACCTCTGCACAGACCCAGAGCTGCATTGATTCCATCTGTGTGTCTTCCGAGGTTCGACTCAACGCTTCCACTCTTTCAAAATCTGATTCTCTTACAATACAACTGACTTCCGACATTATTCCGAATACTAATATCCAAGCCCTCATGGATTCCAGTTCCACTCACTGTTTTGTAGACTCATCATTCACTTCCAAGCTTCCGCTGGAGCCCCACAACATTCCACAAATCCCGCTAAAACTTTTCGACGGCACTTCTAATGTCTCAATCACGCAGACTATCAATATGCCAATCCGCTTTCCGTCTGGCGAAAATCAGGTTGTTGCTATGTATGTAACACCACTTGATTCTAGATGCTCTGTCGTGCTAGGGCACAACTGGCTCACCCGCTACAATCCGTTGATTGACTGCATGTTGAGTAGTATATCATTCCACACTCCTCAGCAGCAAGATTCAATTCCGACGTCACTCTCTGCGAGATCTGCCGCTGCAGTCTCTGGAATCCCGAAATCCGATTGCGTGGACACCCCTCCAACATCCAAACAAGACTCACCTATCAACCTAGTCCCTGCTTCTGCATTTGCTCACTTGTGAAAACTAGGTAACGAGGAGATCTTTCAGTTATGTATTTCCGAAAGGAAGATCCGCTTCCATCATTGACGCTTCCCCGAATCTCAATCCGACAGCCAATGTTGATGGTGTTCCATCAGAATATCACGAGTTTTCCAACGTCTTCAGCAAGAAGAAAGCGGAAATCCTTGCCGATCACCAACTGTACGATCTCAAGATTGACCTAATAGAGGGAGAGAGTCCCCCCTTGGGAATCATTTATTCCCTATCTCCAGTCGAGCTAGAAACACTCCGAAAGTTCATTGACAAAGCACTAGCCATAGGATTCATCTGCCCTTCACTTTCTCCGCACGGTGCTCTGGTACTATTCTCGAAGAAGAAATTAGGCAGACTCCGACTTTGTATCGACTTCCGCAGTCTCAACAAGATCACAAAAAAAGACTGATATCCGCTTCCCTGACTTTCTGACCTTCTGGAAAGCCCCAGAAAAGTGCAGATTTACAGCAAAATCAATCTCCGACATGCTTACCATTTAGTCCACATTAGAGAGGGCAACAAGTGGAAAACCACATTCAGGACCTGATACAGTTCCTTTGAATGGCGTGTTATGCCCTTCGGTCTCACTAACGCACCAGCCGCTTTTCAGCGATTTGTGAATGACATATTCAGTGACATGCTCGACGTTTTGGTCCTCATCTATTTGGACGATATCTTCGTTTATTCCAACAACCTGGAAGAACACGGAGAACATGTCCATGAAGTCCTCCAACATCTCCGAAAAAAACGACTTTACACAAGATCCGACAAATGCGACTTCCACAACACAATGGTGGAATAACTCGGATACATACTCTCTCTGGAAGGACTTTCAATGGCAGATGACAAAATCAAAGTAATTCAAGGATGGCCCGAACCCCGAAAAGTAAAAGACATCCAATCCTTCCTAGGTTTCGTGAACTTTTACCGACACTTCATTCATAATTACTCCGACATTGCAATTCTGCTTACCTCACTCATTCGGAAAACCGTAAAGTGGAACTTCTCTGATGAGTGTCAGAAATCCTTTGAAACACTTAAGAAAGCCTTCACCACAGCTCCGATCCTTACGCACTGGATTCCCGATTGTCAACTCATTGTGGAAACCGATGCTTCGGACTATGCCCTCACAGCAATCCTCTCCATCATTTCTCCAGAAGATGGCGAAATTCACCCTGTAGCTTTTCATTCCAGAACCTTCACCGCCCTGGAATTAAACTACGATGTTCATGACAAGGAATTACTTGCTATTTTCGAAGCTTTCAAGACTTGGCGACACCACCTCGAAGGTTCTGGTTCCACCATTGACATTGTAACCAACCACAAGAACCTTGAATATTTCGCCACCACCAAGCTTTTAATTTGACGACAAGTACGATGGTTGGAATACCTATGTCATTTCAACCTCGTTATCCGATTCTGACCCGGGAAACTCGGCACAAAACCTGACTCTTTAACTAGATGATGGGATGTCTATCCTAAAGAGGGGAGTAGCGACTATGCCAGAGTTAACCCACACAATTTTCACCTGGTTTTCACTAATGAACAGCTGTCATCGTCCCTCCGAGCCACATCCCTTAACATCACAATTCTCCACGGAGAAATCCGACAATCCATCTCTGATCCTGCAATTCCCGACTATCCGACAAACCCTCCGACACCCTGATGGTCTGTCGATCCTCAAGGACTCCTCTGACTCGACAACCGAATCTATGTTCCTGATGTTAATGACCTCCGACTCTGTGTTCTACAATATCTGCACGATCACCAAATCTCCAGACATTTCGGACAAAACAAGACACTCAGCAACATCCGACGCAAATATACATGGCCGAAACTCCATGACTTTGTGATTTCCTACATCAAGTCCTGTACAACATGCATGCGATCAAAATCCCAACGACACCAGCCTTATGCATTCCTTAAGCATTTACCAATTCCGCCAAGACCATGGAATTCCATATCCTTGGATTTCATTGAGCCGCTTCCGCTTTCATTGGGTTTTGACAGCATCCTTGTTATCATTGACAGACTCACAAAACAAGCGATATTCATTCCAACAGTCACGACGATCACTTCTCTGATGCTCGCTCAGCTTTTTGTCCTCCACGTCTTTTCCAAGCATGGTGTTCCGACTCACGTTACCTCCGATTGAGGTTCTGAATTCATGTCTTCCTTTTTCCACACCCTCGGAAAGGCGCTAGACATGAATCTCCACTTCACCTCCAGATATCACCCCAAAGGCGACGGACAAACTGAACAGACGAATCAGACTCTTGAGCAATACCTTTGCATTTATTGTAACTATCAACAAGACAATTGAGCTGAACTTCTTCCAATCGCAGAATTCGCCTATAACAACGCTCTGAATGCGACAACAGGAGTCTCTCCGTTCTTCGCTAACAAAGGTTACAATCCCAACATTTCCGTCCATCCCAAACACGATCTCGTTTCATCCTGTGCGAAATATTTCGCAATCGACTTAGACGAACTCCATCAGGCACTCCGAAAGAGAATTTCCGACATGCAATTCCGATACAAGGAACCCGCAAACAAGAAACATTCCCCAGCTCTGGACTTCAAAGTAGGTGACAAAGTCTTCGTCAAAGCTGAATTTTTCCACACAACCCAACCTTCAAAGAAACTCACTGAAAAATACCTCGGACCTTTTGATATCATTGCACCCACAGGTACCAGTAATAGAGCCTTCATTCTCTGATTACCCAACAGTATGCGCACTGTTCACCCATCCTTCCACGTTTCCATGCTAGAACCTGCAACTCCGAACGAAATCCCGAACTGAATACAGCCTCTGCCTCCACCAGTTATTATTGAAGGTGAACCCAAATACGAAATCAATGAAATTCTGGACTCCAAGATAGACAATCACCGATGTTGCAAGATACAATACTTGGTACACTGGACGGGTTATCAAGGTACCAATGAAGAAACCTCGTGGATTCCCGCTACAGAATTAGGCAACACCTCGGAAATCGTTGAAGATTTTCATAACAAATATCCTGATAAGCCTGGACCAATTCTGACTTAACTTTTCCTTCTCCTTTCTGATTTTTCCTACATTTTTATGTTCAAGTCCCTAATTACATTCCATCTGTTCCAAGAAATTCCGCTTTGCGTTTCTGCTCAATCCTGATTCAATTTTCCTCCATTTCCCATATTTCATCCCTTTCCATTTCCTCCATCCTTACTTCCAATTCCCGCTCCTGGTGCTGAACCATCCTTTGCACCCATGAGGTTAGAATCTGCGTCTCCTCGGAATGTGTCCGCATGGAACTTGCGTGACGATCGACAGATTTCCGCAACTCTCGGATTTCCTTCACCAGCAACTCCACTGTTCCTCCCTCACCCATATCCATGCCTTTCGTGACTTCTTCCACAAATCCCAATGTTCCCGGTCGACGGCATGTCCTCCCATCCCTTGTGCATTCATCGCATGTTGCATTCGCTCCCTCCACTATCAGCGCACAAAAAATATCCCGAACCCGACATCCCACACAACAATACTGTTCGTGTCCAACCCAATTAATCGCAGATTCGTGAACCCTTCTACAGGCAATGGTTCTATCCACCACATCACTTTTCCTTCCCTGAGATTTCTCCTCCGATTTCTTGTCAGCCTTCCTCTCCTCCTTTTCCACCCTTTTCCACTCCGACCTTCTCTGCCCCAATTTCTTTGCCACTTCTTTTTGCAACTCCGAAATGTCGTGAATCTGTGCATCTAAATTGGTCCCCGACCCTGAATCATCTTCGGAGATCAGGTCCTCAAGTGAGATAATCGGCGGCATCGACATTTAGCTCAGAAGAAGAGTAGGGATAAGAGATCAGGGAACTGATAAGTCGAACCCCATCCATCACTCTTATATATCACATTAGGGGTTTCGCTTAATAACCAAACCAAACCTCCCATGCTGATCTTAGGCCTCGAGGGCTCAGCCTTAAAGAGGAGATACTGTTAAAACCCAGATTCATTCCCAGTTTTTCCACTTTTCTCTGATATATTCCAATTCGTATTTCTGATTTACTCCACCCATTTTTACTTATCCCCATCCCATCTATATTTAGTGATTTTTTATCAGATCTACATCTTCGGCCTTATGTCACGGGCATATTTTTTAGTGTAAAAAATGTGATAAAATGCTTTTTCGAATTACAGATTATTCATTCACTGTTCTGGTTGGAAAATCTCCCAAAAATGCTGCTTTTTTATCAAGTTTTAGGACCTGAAAATCTGGTACATACTTCACATTTCTAGGCATGGGAAATGGATGTAAAATGTGAGAAATAATGAATTTACTCATTGATTTTGTCCAACTCCTCCAACAATCTTGGTTTTCATTGACATTTCAGGACACGAAGGATCCAAGATTTCGCAAGCTATAAGTTGAAGCAAATGTCCGTACGTTTCTGATTTACGACTCCATATCCATGAATTTCAACATTCCTACAAATGCAGACATCCAACGAGAAGTAATCTAGTTCATAACAAGAGGCAGAAAACCAAAACAGGAAGCTGGTTTGTATTGGAATGGGGAAATAGATCAGATGGTTGAAGAAATGAAAGGAAATGTGGCAGCAAATTGGAGATGGAAGCCAAGAATAGAAAAGAACTGTAAGGGGAACCCCTCATACTGCTCCTTTTTATTCTCCTTCTCCTATTCTCCTCTCTTATTCATGTTCACCCCTCCTATCCCCATCTCCCTTTTATCTCTCTTTTCTCCCTGTTGTTTTTATCTAATATTCCCTTTTCCTTCCCCCCCTTCCTCCTTCCTACTCACTTCTACAACTGGCGCTTCTATTTGCGATTTAAGTGCCCGGTGACGTGTGCAAGTTGGAACCTACCTGGGCTATATCATAGGTCACGTGACTTCCGTTTTAAGCACCCAGAACGTTCAGTCAGTTTGGAGACTTTCCTTAATTAGTAGTCACCTCGGCAGTGGGAGTCCTTAGGCTTTTCTCTTTGGATTCCCATCTGCCAGGTATGTATCCTTGCCTGTAGCCTTCCTTGAACTTATATACTTTGGATTCCCATCTGCCAGGCTCTAGTGTAATATTCCACTAGCCCCAGAGGTTGCCCTTATAAGAACTGAGTCACAGACGATAGACCATGTGGAACAATTTGAAATTTCGATTCCCTGAGTTTACGAAGGAAAGAATTTACCAGTTGGCATTTTTCAGTCTCAAATAATCATGCACTGTTTTCCCACAATAATCTGGGATTTTGCATTTTTATCAACAGATTACATAAGAACACTGTGCAAGTGGACTACAAAACACGTCTCCTTTTGGGTTTTCCACAAGTTTTGGGGTCCTGGTGCAGTCACAGTGGGAATGAACCAATGTCTGGGCCTCCATTCTTGTCAGTTCTCAGCAAGCCCCAGCCAGCCAGCTTCAGTTAACTCTTGGTGCACATACAGGTCTCTTCTTCAACATGCTAGGTCATTTGTTTTGATTTTAGGCCTCTTTTCTTTTTTTTTTGTTTGTCTCTGGATTCTCATGTATCTGGTCCAGGATTATAGTCACGTGACTGCATTGCTGTCCACAAGTCAACAGTCTTGCATATATACATGCCACATTGTATTCCTGCTCCATGTTATTTATTTATTTTGTTATTGAAAAATTAATTCAATTTCATATTTAGATAAATGCATTGATATAAGTAATTGATTCACTGGACATTGAACTAATGCATATACATCCTTAACATGTGGTTAAACTCTGCCAACTTGAATTTTGGAGTTACAATTTTGGTTATAATGTGCACAATTCCATGTTATACTGTGTTTTATATCTTATGTGCAACATATCTCCACATTTTCTTGGCTTTAGGGTGGTCCCTCATACATAAGTGTCAAAGCTTATCCCTCGCTTGTCGTCCAGTGCAGGGTGATTGCATTTCTCAAATGTATACAATTTATATTTCCACGGCCTTATTTATATGTTAATCCAAATTTTTTTGGTTTCCTTGTCAATGACACAAAATACATATTTGGGATACCCATTGTAGCACGTGCACATATTCTGCATCACAGTGCTTTATACCAAGGGGTATTCACACATAATTTGTGCACCCATACATTGATTTATTAATTCTTCTTATTAGTTAATTTGTTTTCGTCAAACCAGTAGTCGTGTTATCGTGGTACTCTTATTAAGCACCCATTTGTGGCAGACCAGTACATATGGGCACTTAATGTTTGGGTGGTCATTCGGGCTTGGTAAAATATTGCTTGCATATTTTTGGGTATTATCAGGCTTGTAGGGTATAATATGTCCATGATTAAATATATTTTATGTGCTATTATATACCATATGATTTTATCCTGTTTCTTTTTTTGTGATATGTCAAGTAGGTGGATCATGTTTGATATGCTTGAATGTGTACAATTACTTGTATGATTGATTTTATTTTTATTTTTATTTAAATAACCACAGCATACAATATAGGTCAGGTTTATCCCTTTCATGGATGATTCATTCTGCTCTGGCTGCCTTGGTACTTTTGTCTACCTTCATGGAAGTATTACTTGTGTAATTTTGTGAGTTTTCAGCCATATTGTTTTTCTGCTAACTTGTACATTGCCTTGTGTGCAATATGCACATGCTGTTCTTCAAGCATCCAGATGCCTGATACATGTTTGAGCTCATGGAGGGATGTATATTTAGGCTTGTAATGGTATCCTTTCTCCATTTTTATCTTCAGCAATGCCTGGCCATCTTAAACTCCTTTTAAAAACTTGGGACACTAAATACTCACCTGGTCAATGCTGCTATCTATTAAACTAATTGAACGTAGGGTGGAGTTGAAGAACCAGTGGCCTTTGGTTCTGCTTGGTTGTAGGTAAAAAGCTACTTGCAATTCCACAATGTGTCCCAGATGGAATATGGCTGGATTCACAGGCTCATATGTATAGCTATAGTGTAGATGTAAGTATTGTTACTGGGGGGATATGGCTTAACAACTCACACTGGGGCATTTGTATTGGCATTGGGTCTACAGCGACTGTAATAGTGGACCACATTATTTTTGTTATATACAAACTGATCATCACACTTTTCTTGATGAGTCCTAAGGGGTCTACCAAATTGCTTCTCCAGTGCCTTACCATACTACTCCGATGGCACAAATGCTGGATGAATTTCCATAAGGATTTACTAAAACCAGTAAAGAGTGTTTTACCTACTATAGAATAAACACCATGTAATTCCAAATGTGATTATAAGTGATGCAGTACACAAGAACATGCTGGTGAGATGAATAGATGGGTATTTTGGCATATGCCATTTGAAATCATGTAGATGAATAGGAGACAAGGATTGGGTGGTAATTCTTGTCTTGTGCCTAGGATAGTTTGAACTGATCATGACAAAGCATTGTATCAGGAGGGCCCATCCTCAGCAGCTCCATCACCCTCCCTTATCACCTGGTTCCTCCACACCTGACCATTTGACTGTGCCAATGGTCGGTGTGTTTCTCTGTTTGACTATGTCAACAGAGAAATTGCAACCCCTTCCCCCCCCCTTGGATTGAGAATAGTAATCGGGATCTGTGCACTCTGAGAGGCTGATGACTAGGCTATGCAGGAGCAGACAGAGGAGCTCAAGTTCCAGCTCCCATACTCTCCAAAGCTGAAGTGCAATACCAACCTTGAACACCAATACCTCCTCACTGGTGGGCTAAAATTCAACTTACTCACTTTACCCCCTAGGCTGAAACAAAGCCTTTCTTTTGAAGGTTGATGCCACAAACCAGAATCTTGGAATAAGGTTCGTGAGTCCGGCTTTCTAAGTGAAAAATGTCATACCTACATATGAATTGACTTTGCAGGCATCCACTGATCTTTATTTGCAGCAGGAATCACTTAAACTGTGGTATTGCCACCTTGCTGACTTTATGACCCAAGACTCCTAACCCATTGTCCCAGTCTCTGACTCCTCCGACGTCCTCAACAACATCCTCCACACCATCTACAGCCTCTCCTGCACCCACTACTCCCCCAGCATCCCCACCATCTCTGCCAGCATCCCTGCCTTAAAATCATACAGCTCCCACCTCCCCACCTATGTCTCGCCATCCTCCTCCTCTCCCATGCCCCTGCAAGCACCCTCAAGACCTACACCCTTGCTGCTGAAAACGACCTCCACCGTGTTGCCATCTGCATCTCCCTGCACCTCCTCTCCTTCTCCCTCCCAATGCTCACAGATGACACCACCCAGTGCATCGGCCCCATCTACCTCAAACACCTCTTCTTCTTCCACCTCGGCTGCTGTGACACCCTCAAACACCTCCTCCTTCACCCACCCCCACCCCCAACTGTGACTTTGTCGAGCAGACAAAAGCTCACACATGCCTAGGTGCTGGCATCTGCCTACCTTGCCTAGGACGCTCAGCCGGGTAAGTATCACTTTGGCATCTGCTGCTTCCATGGCTTGCTGTGCTGATAAGGTGTAGACATACTGGGAGCACACTCGAGTCGGCGCTGATGCCCCTCGGTGAAAGGCTGTGGTGCAAGCAGTGCCACAAGGTGCTCCAGGAGCACATACACACACTCATCGTTCAGTGGTCTGTTGTTAAAGTGTGTGTCTGGGTCTTGGTTGCAATTCAGATTTGCATTGCTGATTGGGTGCTTTGGGTGATTCCACACACAGAGGACGATATAATGCACAAAACAGCCCCATCCAAATCTCAGTATAGCACCCCATATTCATCCCTGTGTTCTGCACATACACTACTTCAGCATCACACACACTCCCCATCATCCTGTCTGCATCGCTGCACCATCACTGTCGAACAATGTCAGTCCCAAGTCTTTTCCAGGGCCTAAGATACCCCTCTGTCTTGACCATCCTGCCAACAATCGTAGAAGAGCCTGATGGCGATAACGACCACATGGATCAGCAGGTCTCAACACACACCACATGATCAAAACTAATGTCTTGCAATGCACCTCAAGCGGTGCCATGTGCCTGTGACATAGTCAAGTGCGACTTTCCACGGAAATGTTGCACCTCACTACGTCATAAGGCACCCATTACCTACAATGGTCTGACTTCTAAGCACCTGCCACAGTGCCCAAAATCATGTGACTTGGCTGACTCAGTTCCCTTATCACTTGCCACATCCTACTGTTTGACTGCGTTAATTGTGTGTAGATTAGATGTTCTGTTAACAGAGCAATAGGAGAATGCAAGTCATGCAACCACTTTATTGGGTATATCCATCACAGCTGTTTTCCCACCCCCCACCCCCCATATCATTGTGCGCATTGGGCACAACCAAACAGTTTCATTTGTATGGAACAGCACTCTTGTTGTGCAGAGATGCCATTTGAACCCTGAAGTATGTTTGACCTTCATTCACATAGCACATTTGAAGGATGAAAAGGCCTAGGAGGATATTGGAAACACAGTATTCCATGTAATATATATATATACAAAAACCATGTTCAAAACTATCAAAGAAATAAGTATATTTATGGCAGGTTAAAGAATGAAGAAGACATTGGCTTTGACAAAACTATCAGTCCTATACAAGACTAGCAGGAAGCAGGCCACAGCTCCGATCGGCAGATACAATTCCATTGAAGTATATTGGTCTTCATTTTTCTTCCATGAAATGTCTGGGGTGTGGTTTACATAACTAAGTTGCATTGTTAACAACAGCTACCAATTCTCTAAACAGTTCCAATGGTTATATCCTCTCACTTTGAGTTTAAGATGCTAGAATCATTGATAGATATAAAGAGGACTTGCTTGTCAATCGGAACTGGGCCTCATTCTCATAGTCATTCAGCTTGAAATCAGGTGTGAATTGAAGCTAGGAATGCTCCACGTGACTATCACGTGTATGTCACACGATGGGGCTAGCGTTGTTTAGAACAAATATGAGCAATATTATGTAACAGGATTGGATTCCAGTCCCGTTATGTAATTTTGTGGACGTTCTTGGTGTAGGCCATCTTCCAAGATATGGTGGCTAAAAGTATGCACATTGATGAGGCAAGAACAGATATCACAAAAGCCGTCATCATAATCATGCTTGATTTCTTTTCATGGATGTGTTTTGGACTATGCCAGTGCGTGTTTAGTTAGTCACCTGCCTTCCATGGGCCTGCTGCCCATTTGGGGACCATGTTGCTGACCCAAGCAAATTTGTATTGTCACCGGTAGCAAGTGTGGGAAAAATTAGAAGTTAAAAATATTATATTTGGTGAACACGACACAATCTTACTTAATGGGATTGGATTACAATCTCGTTATGTAATACACTTTCATGCCCAGCTTGATTATGTAATGGGATTGGAATACAATCCCATTACATAATCAAGCTGTTAGGTCGGTGGAGCTGTGAATTACCCACACGTTCGGAGAAATTGGCCATGGCCACAGACCACGATCGGAGGCCATGGTTGGAAAATATGGTCGAATATTACTAAGCCTCGTCAACTATGAAATCTATGGGTGGTAGTCAATAAATTGGTCACATATAATAATAAGAAGAAAAATTGGGGTCTATAAGTATTAGCTTAACTTCAAATTTTAATACACATCTGAGACATATTTTTACATTATTTTTTTTTAAATATTCAAAATCATCCTCACTTCTTTAAATCTAGCTTCAAATTTAAGTCATGATAAGAGTTTAAACTTTGAGTTATTGCTCAATCAAAAATAAAACTTAAAGATTTAGATGCAATATAAAAAAGCAACATAACTTTGAATTTTATCCACCATCTTACACATTTTTTTTTCTTCAACATTTATATTGACATAAAAAATAATCGCCCACTCATCACCCACTGACCACCCACTCATTACCCACTGTTTGCCTACTATTCGCCCACCCATTGTTAAAAAATTCAATTATAATATTACAAATTACTACCAAATTTTTAAGGAAATTGTACCCCAGCCAAAAAACTCACAGAAAAATTGCTATTGAAACCTGCAACTTTGAAAGTTTTCCTATGCATTGCTACAGCAGCCTTCCATTTTTTGGCATGATATAACTCTGCTGTGTTATCCTGGATATGAGCCAGCCGATTCTGGTACCATACTTCGGCAGCGGGTGACCAATAGCCTACATTAAGGCCACTATGGGACCATGAACTTGGCTTAGGCCACCACGACAGATCCTTACTCAAATTAGGCTTGACTTGAAAAATTCCCATCAAGTGAATGTAATACAAAAATACAAAATATAACTCACCTGTTTCACAATGGTAGACACCGACATATTAGGTTTAACTCTTCTTCACTTAGAGTATCATCCCAATATTCATGTTCACCATCTGGGTATAGATCATAACTTCCCCAATCCTGAAAACCTCATTGGTTGGCCCTATGAGTACACTTTCCAGACAGATATGCTCTACAGCTAGATGCCAGACAATACCTCCATGCATCAAGGCTCAGCACGAGCACGGGGTTGACGAAAGAATTCCCCATGGATCACTTCATAAGCTGCATAGTCCACAGCAGTAGGTCTGTAACCGATAGGTCGCCAACCGAGCCCAATATCACGGAAAGGTGGCAGGAGGGGATTGAAAGACGACTTGTTCAGCCGCATTACCGTCTTGAAAGGAATGCCCTTGCTAATATAATAGCGGGCAACTGCATCACATGAAGAAAATTCATGCCGCAAGGTCTCCAAAACGGTTGCCGCATCGTTGACCGACAGGATCCACTCACGACCTTCAGGAATGGGTGTGAGGGGGTGTAGCGCATAGAGGGGTTTCTCTTTGCCGCAAACTCTCCAAATAGCTACCCTAAACATCCTGTGGTTGGGGTTTAAAGGGAAGGGATGAGATGAAGAGAGATCCCAGAACAAGGATACAGGACAATTTCCCCCCAATAATCTAAACACAAAATCTTGAACAGGAATGTGGTACATATCTTCAATCTCGCCCCCGTCGAGAGCGAGGTATATTTGCATCCTCTCCCACAAGAGGTCATTGTCCAGCAAACCCTTATAGTCGCTCAAGTCGACATCCAGCATTGAAATCCCCCGGTTGTATATACTGACGAGCGTGTCTTCTGGAGGTAGCTGGAAGTGTACAAGAGGCTCTGTATGACCGAGGAGAGTTGAGAGATATTCAATATAGCTGTCACTGCACGGCATAGGAACGATGTCGCTAAAGGAAGAGGGAACCATCTCTTTGAGGGTCTGCAGCACTGATGTTGTCCATGGATCACACCATCCATTTCCATTTCATCATTCAAGGCGGCATCGTACTGCTCCCAAGTGCGCACTGGTGTACTCGGATCGAAATCTTCACAAAGGTCCCATTTGTCCGCAAAGCCGTTGTAGCGTCATTGTGTCAGTTTGAAATTATCCCACCAGTTGTCGACCTCACCACGGGTCAGGCGAGTACGCTGTCAGTTTACTTTCGGAAATGGATCCAAAAGACAGTGGGTAGCGGTGTCGTCGTTGCACGGCTACTACTTACACTGGTGTTTGGCTCAGTGTGCTTTGCTATCAGCAGCAACAAAAGTAGACCAAGGATGAAGACGAAGACATAGCAGTGATGATGATGATGACGTAATACGCTGACGTAAGCATAGACGAGATACAACAGCAAATGTCACGTGATTGACAAAGCTGGCCTTGATGTAGACGTAGTAGTAGTAGACGTAGCAGTAGACTTAGACTTAGACTTAGACTTAGACGAGTGAATCCAACTGAAAGAGGTGAATTGGGGGACACTAAGGCAAAACAGGCCTTATATACATGAGCAGAACAACAAACGATGCGAGTATGCCATACAACGATGTCGTCGACAGCAGACAGGAGAAATGACTAATGGCGAGAGGCAGAAAACCAAAATAGGAAGATGGTTTGTAAGGAAATGGAAAAATGAGTCAGGTGGTCGAAGAAATGAAGGGAAATGTGGCAGTGAATTTGAAATAGAAGCCAGAAATAGAATAGAAGTGAGTCACAGACAATAGACCATGTGGAACGATTGGAAATAGAAGTACAGCCAAGAAGCGAGTGAGTCAGGTGATGAAAATGAGTCATAGCCGTCCAATAGGATTCCAGTTGCTTGTCAAATATCTCCGAAGATGAGTAAGTGAGTCATGTGACTTGATGACGACTCAGAAACATGTGAACCAATCATGACACTTGGATATGAATTTCGTCCAGAGAGGGAACAAAGACGAGTCCTGCTTGACGAAGTCCTTAGGCACATAACCGTAGCAAATCTCTGTTCCTGGTCCATGCTCTTTGATGTACCAGTTATTCCTGAGGATGATATGATGCCAACCATTCACTGGTTCGAAGTTTGGGTCAAAACTGATGACGTAGAAGGGAGCATGGAAGGTTTGATCAAATACCCATATGCAATCGTGAATGCGATAAGGAGGATATGAGGGGAATATTCGGGATGGGCCTTCAGGAGATTCAACATATAGAGGATAGTACCGACAATGTGCGACTTGTGGAGGAGGACTGGACAAATGAACATCAAGGGGAGAACGCCGACTAGGAAGTTCAACACGTGGTCCAATTTTGTATGTCTGGCTTGGCGGTCATCTGAAACGAGTCATGGGATGTGGTGGCGGCAATACTGGATGGCATATTGAAAATAGAATCGATGAAAAATAGAATGAGTGTGGAGATGATGTGTCTGGCAGACTGGAGGTAGCACAGCAGATGATGGTCTGGCAAACGCTGATGATGATAGGCATGTGTGCAGTGAGTGTCTTTTGTAGTGTAGTAGGCGCTGTTGAGTATCATGCTTGTCAACACGATGGTCAAAAGATCTAAAGAGGTCTTTTGTCGTTGTAGTGAATGCACTTCTGATGGTACTGTTGACCACAACGGAGACCTTCAGGGAAAGCTTTGGGAATCGCCTTACCACCTTAAAATTCATACTCGCGCACAGCAGGAGAGGGAAAATCGAGCCTCACAAAACAATAGATCCCCTCAGGAGTCGTTAGTCGTTGGGACTGCTGTTTTTACTCATACATTGCTTGATGAAGGACCCGATCTTGACGGTCAATCACTCTGCCACTGGACGTCTTGAGCGGACCATCAAGCCATGTGCAAAGGCCACAACATGCTCCCTGATCATTCAGAGTCTCCCCCCCTACAAGAGATCCTCGCGGGTGTTTGTCGTCTTGCCTCCAATAAATGTCCTCGCAATGTTGTGCCTGCTTCACCCTCCCTGCATGGCATCGATATAGACATCGGTCGCATATCTCTCGGAGACAATGTCATCCCACCTTGTGTCCCTTCTTCACCTTCCCTGCGTGGGATCAATGTGGATCTTGGTTGCTTGTCTCTCTCAGAGAAAAGTCCACCTCATCCTCTTCTTTCTGTGAAACGCCATTTGTTATAAGAGGAGATCTGAATAAAAGGTGTCAGAAAGCTCTACATTATCTCAATAACATGCATTCACGTATCAGTGGTGTGTGGGAATTGTTGTCCTTGGATCCAACCGATACCGCTGTTGCTCACATCGAATCCGAACTTCTCAAACTCCAATATGCGTTAGATTGAGTGCAGTGTCACACCACTGCCATAACACAATGCAAGCAGCAAGTGAGCGCTTCCTTGCAGCGTTTGGACACTCAGTTTCGCAAATGGAGAAGCAGTCTCCCCCTAGCCATGACTGATCATATACACATTGATTGTGGTAAGTTTGAAAAATCTTGGTATTGTTATTTGATGCAATCATTTCTTACTATTTTGGTAGCTCATCATTACGAACTGCCTGTCGACCAATCCAACGAGGTTGCACAACTGGCAATCTTCTTAGGAGTGGTTTCCCATGTTGTCATGGGAGTCAGTTGGAGGGCTACTTATTTTCTCATGGGTGTGCTCTTTATCATAATGTCCCTCTTCTCCAAGAAGGGAGATGGCAGCCACAATCCATCCCATTCAAATATCTTGTCTCAAATTCCTATCTCAATTGAAGATGCGCTCTCTAGATTCAAACTTGAGGGTTGCACTACAACATTTGCAGTTTGTCCTTCCTGCCACTCTACGTACGCACCACAATTTGCAACTGGTGGCACCTTTCCCATCTATCCTCAATGGTGTACAAATGTTCTGAATCCTGAGTCCACCATATGTAATGAGCCTTTACTTAAAAGTGAGGTTTTTGGCAACACCCCCAAAATTCTTCCCATCAGGACCTTTGTCTATCATCATTTCACGGATTATCTGGCTGGACTCCTTTCACAACATGAGACAGTCATGGATAATGCGTGCTTGAACCTTCAAGCTTCTATCAATGAACGGCAGCCTACCTACGTTAAGGGTGTATTTGATGCCCAATTCTTGAGGACTTTCGAAGGCCCAGTATCTGGCCAATTATTTATTGATGGAGGCACAGAAGGTCGATACCTATTTGTGATAAATGTTGACTTCTTTAATGCAGAAGGGATGCGCATCTGTGGCGCCAGTGCATCCTCCAGCCTCATCTCTGCTGCCTGTATTAATTTACCGGAAGACATTCGCTATAAACCTGAAAATATGTATTGTGCGGGGATCATATCTGGCCCCAAAGAGCCTACCCTTGAATTTTTGAATCCATACTTAAAACCTGTTATTGATGACATGGTGATTGCCTGGGAGAGAGGATATTATTTTTCTCGGACACCATCCTCTCCGCAGGGACATACAAGCCGTTGTGCCATTGCTGCCGTGGTTGCTGATCTTGTTGCTGCTCGTAAAACGGCTCAGTTAGGGCCTGGAACCCACACTATGTTTTGTGTGGCTTGCAAATGTACTCATAGGTCATCTCTTGGAAGAGTGGATTGCGATGCATGGGAGAAACGTAGTGGTGCTGAACTTCCAACTATTGCAAACCAGTGGAAAACTGCATCAACAACCAAGGAACAATCTGAGATCTACAAAGCACACGGAGTTCGTTGGTCTGAACTCTGGCAATTACCTTACTGGGATCCTGTTTGTCAGCTTGTCGTGGATCCTATGCATTGTATTCTTGAAGGCCTTCCTCAACAACACAGTCGGGAAGTCCTTGATTTAACTACGAAAGCTGCAGAGGCCAAGCCTGAAGTTATTCCTGCCTTCACTCATGAATTTAACAAACCAGATGCCAGGACCATGAACAAAAGACAAATGGCG
The DNA here is from genome assembly GCA_015039355.1 of Ramaria rubella. NCBI lineage: Eukaryota > Fungi > Basidiomycota > Agaricomycetes > Gomphales > Gomphaceae > Ramaria > Ramaria rubella. Next base: position 54,163 of record MU134721.1, read on the forward strand.
GGTATAACAAACATTCAAGCTCTTCTCACGGCCCCCATTGATGTTGCTGAAGATTCCTCCAAACTTGATGCAGGTTTAGAGGCACTATGGGGCAAATTAACAAAGAAAACTGTCTTTTGTCTACAGTTCGTTGCAACTGAGCTTGGTGGCTCTATTCCGAGCAGAAAGTGCATGTTAAAAAAAGACTGGGTGGAACAACTTATGATATGGGTGAGTGCACCTCAGTTTAGTATTGTATATTGACTGATGTCATTATTAGCGACAAAGCAAGCCTCTGGTCTCGGATATATCTCCACGACTGACAATAGCTACTCCTGAGGTTATGCGACACATTAGGAGTGTTATTGCCAACACAGATACTCCATCTTGGTTGAGATCTGTCCCTCGTGGCTTTGGAGATGCAGCAGCTGGCACTATGAAGGCTGATGAGTGGCAAACGATGTACAGCATCTACTTCCCACTTGCCCTTGTGGCTCTGTGGGGAGAGGGATCATCTCATCCTTCTCCTGAATTAAGCATGAAGTTTTCACGGGTTTTAGACCATACCATGGCTTTGGTTTCAGCTATTATCATTGCTTGCAAGCGAACCATGACTAAGGCACACGCAACTGCCTACCGTGATTGTTTGATCAAGTGGGTTGGTGATCTGACTGAGATCCACCCACATGCTGGTCATTGGCCAAATCATCACATGGCCTTCCATATATATGACTTTCTTTTGCTTTTTGGTAAAACACCTGTTTTTAGCCTAATAAAACCTTATAAACCCCGCTGTGTGAGGCTGTCTTTTTACAAACATGGTCGACCGGTGCTGGACTGTCATTGTATGGATATGGTCAAATATTTAAACTCATATTACATGTGCAGAAATACATGTCATCGTAACACTGTCTTTGTGTCTGCCATACCATAGAACTTATTCACACCATCTGATCAAACATGAGAATAAATAAGAGAAGATACTCTTCTGCCTTCCTTAAACCACATTTCTTGATCTGACAAGGAGCTTAGATCTCCTTCATACGTACAAGACCTTTTCATGGTAATCCCATCATGATACCACACTTTCATTCCATGATCAACTATTCAAGCCGTGAAGTGTTCACCACCAAAGTATATAACCCCAGCCAGTCAAAGTGTGAGTGTTCCCCATTCTAATGTTCTGACTTCCAGATGTCTGTCTATTCTTGCTTGGGAAATGTATTCCATGGTGATAATAATCAGCTTAGGTGCTGTGATATACTGGCATGTTCCTTCCCCAGTCTGTTTCTTACACCTTCTGCAGGTTTTCTTTTGTTTGTTGCAGAGACTCATGTTGAACCAGTGCTGTGTGTGACCCCACAATTCCGCAATGTTTAGGTCCATATTGAATGCATGTTCCTTCCATAACTGAGGCGTGCAATGCTGGACCAAAGAATAGGCCTCATGTTCAGCTACAACACCATGGCATTTTGAACACTGCCTTCATGTGACCATGATTGGGGATGTCAAGGTGAGCATGGCCTCCATGAGGTCTATTACTTGTATGAGCTTGTGATTAGGGCCAATGTAATTGAGGTCACCAATCTGTTACTTGGGGCTGGAGGTGTGGGCTGCACCGACAATAACTGCAAGGTGATTGTCGTGAGTGTGGTATCTGATTCGGCTAGGTATCATGACAGGGTTACAACAAAAAGATCTTGTACATATGAAGGAGAACTAAGCTCTTTTTCTGTTCAAGAAATGTGGTTTAAGGAAAGCAAAAGAGTGTCGTCTCTTGTTTATTCTCATGTTTAATTAGATGTCATGAATATGTTCTATGGTATAGCAAACACAAATACAATGTTACAATGACATGTCGCTTTGCATATGTGATCTTTGGTAACATCATATACATATTATGACAGTCTGGCACTGGTTGACAGTTGTTTCCAAAGAGACAGCTCTGTCTGCATGTCCATCTCCACAAGCCTAGTAGCATGATTATGTAATGAGATTGGAATCCAATCCCGTTACATAATCCAGCTAGGCATGACACCTTATTATGTAATGAGATTGGAATCCAATCCCATTCTGTAATATTGTTTCATTTTCACCAAATATGATGTTTTTAACATCCAATGTTTCCCAGACTAGATACAAGATTGTTTTGGCCAGGTGCCCATGATGCATATATGAATTTCACGATTATTGTTGTGCTCTTCCGACCTTACAGCCTGTACCATTCTCATTCTCATAATAAAAATATCTCAGTGGCTATGCACTCTATAGGAGCCTCATTGACGCTTGAAGAATGCCAGGGGAGTGAGTACAAAGCAGCACAAATAAAATGCAAGTTCTGAAAGAAGCGGGATGTGGGGTATTCTGGCTGAACTGCTTACTCTGTGGGTAGGGTTGTTGTTGTAGAGATGGGGGTGGGAGAGTTGAGACAGGCAGAAAAATTGAATGTGTCATGTCACATATTTAATGCATCTAATGTAGATATCACTATACAGGGTTACATGTGTGGACTTCTCTTTCATGCTTCTATTTATCTGTATCACGCATCAACTGGCAGCTTTATCATGTATATATCATTCATAGACAGAAGTGTGTTTGTCCTACAGATGTAGATATACAATCTCGACATGCATGTTCTAATTATCCATGGTGTACAAAATGGTGCAGGATATGGTTGTGTCCTAGGCAGCAAGGACATGGGTAACACAGGTGATTGACTGAGCAGGGCCTGCGAAGTACAAGAGGCCTCCATGAACAAGAGTGCATCAAGAACAATTAAGCTGATGGTGAGATATCTACTTAACTCATTAATGTGCATAGTTTTAGTGACCCAGATCTTTGAAGGTGGCCCATGGCAAGACACAAGTCCACCAAAATTACATAACAGGATTGGATTCCAATCC